>LPNX010307525.1:0-55054 GCA_001517045.1 Pseudotsuga menziesii | reverse complement strand
CAAAAGGGTATCTTTGGTTTTTCAATTTTTGAAAAAATAGAAAAATTTGCTTTACGTGGACAAATATGTGTTTAAAACGATGCTGAAATCGAATGTGGTCGCTTTCGAAAAATAATAAATAATTTTATAATGTGAAAAAAATTAACAAAAAAATATGCACATCACACTGCATTTTATGTAGATCATGCTCATATATTTATTTTTTTTAAATTATTAATGCAAGATTGAATTACTCTACGTGGACACAAGCCACTTATTAGCTTCTTCAAATTTTTAAGGTCACACAGTTCATTAAATGAAAAAATTCACACATTAAATGACATCGGAATATTTTTTTAAAAATATCACCATGAAGCCAACATAATATTCTACAATTTGTTTTTTTACTGCAAGTCAAAATTCACATGGCATATATGCGTTTTGAGGGCTTCTATCTAGCACATGAGTAAAAAATCAGGTTTTCATCGCCAAATTTGGCCAAAAAGTGTTACCCATCTTCATGGAATCACCCATATATATTAGCATTTGCATCAAAATGTGTAAAGAAACACCCACAAGATTAATATATATGGAAACTGAGAAACAAGCATGACAGTATCCAAGAAGATTAGTCAAAACACTTTGATATGAACTGAAGATTTATAGAAATAAAAAAAAAAATTTAGATGAGTAAAAGGCTTGAAATATTAAAAATGTGAAAACACTCTAAACCATAATAGTATAATTCAATGGTATTGGGCCAAATTTTAATTATTAAAACACTATAAAATAAATACATTTCAATTTCATACTTTGTAATTCAATTTAATATGAATAAAAATATGCCAAAGAAAATAAATATGCAAATATAATAGCAACACTACATCTATTGGTTACCAAAACCATGTGCCCAAAACCACTTACATCCTTGCTCATTAGGGAGTCAAAGTTAACCCTAACACAATTTAAACATTAATTCTAAATGTAAATAGTGATAAATATTATTTACTTTATTCTTGAAATAATTAATAACTATTAATAACTAAGAGTTTTCTCATTTATAATAGGGGCATTATATTTTTGGTTTTGTAAGAGTAATTTTAGTTATAAAAAATATGTTTAAAAAAATGAATGATGTATTAATGGTTGATATTTAATATTTCATTAAAAATAATCTATATGTTTAACTATATATAAATGTTATAAATTGTTGTGTATTTAATTAAAAATATTATATATAAGAAGTCTACATAAGTATGTATTGGATTTTTTCCTTACTTATTTTTCGGTGTCGTATCTACTCCAATTATGCTACTATGCTCTAAAGATTAAAATTATAGGTAGAATATTTATTTATAACTTGTATTGAAGGAACAAGTATTAAGCTACACTTATATATGAATGATTGGTTATGAAACCCGACATAGACTTGCACAAAGATAAGCAATCAACTTGAAATGGGAAGGGAGCCACATTATGGCATTTCTTAATCAAGCTACACCTAAAATCTGCACCATATTATTTCAAAACTAAAGAGGAAACATAACCCCCGAGCTCATAGCTAATAGTCACATTTTTATATAATTATTACGAAAAAAAGGCCTTTATAACTATTTCATTAAAACAATACTATATTGATAAATGGAAAATTGCAATTAATACCACAACAAAATGGAACACTACAATTTACCAAAAGATAGAGAATAGTCCAAATCGCAATATATAACAAGTTTATTGAACTTAACACTTTTACAAAAAAACAAATATGAGATATCATAGCATATGCAGGACATGTCTCTTTGCTTTTCAAAAAGAGAGCTATGCCAACCGGGCTTTACAACTAACATCACATTACAGTTTGGCATGGGATGTCATAACATATTTTAGACATGTCTCTTTGCTTTTCAAAAAGAGAGCAATGCCAACTGGCCTTTACAATGAACAACATACCACCATTTGACATGACATGGCAGAAACTAATCTCGTTAAAAACAAGACTCCAATGTGTTACTATAATTGATGTCATAACAACTATAAAAAGGAAAAATAGGTTTGATACGAATCAAAGTACAAAATGAACAATAATAACCATGTGTAGGATTCAATAGAAAATGATCGTGTTGCAAACATTTCAGACCAACATAGGAAGTTTAGGTACATGAACATTGTACCTCATCCTCCGAAATGGCACCAACCCTTTTCCTTTTCCAGATTGTAAAGTTGTTTTTGAATCCTCTGCTTTGAGAAATTGCTGCATCTGACTTGCAGATAGATGCACATAGCTGATTGGAGAAATTGCACACGAAATACATAATGATCAGATTAAACATATCTGGAAAAAGACATTTCAAATGTGAATATAACAATCATGGCCTTTAATAAGATTAACATCTTAATATGAAGATATTGCAGTTGTTCTTTGATACTTGCAGAGAACGAAATCCTATTAGAATTGCAATCAAACATCAAAAGATGAAATGAAATACGAAATATACTTACAAAGGAACTATTTCACTATAGATTCTTAAGCATTAAAAAAAAGTGGTAGGCATTTACACAAATTTTAGACAAATTAAAGCTATCATTGAAATATTGTCCATGTATTTCCTATTTGATTGTTGGATCCGAAACATATTTTCTTACATTTAATTTTCCTACATAGAAAATATGTATTTCTTAGTTACAACTACTAAACAACCCTTCCATACAGGAAGCATCCCTCAAACCAAAGAACCAAAACTTAATTGGTCCGTACAAAAATCTATAACTATTTTTTTTGTTTACAATCAAACAAGATTTGATTGAACAAGCTTAGCATTATAGGATTCCAAATCCATTTTTGAAAGATTCATGTTCATCATGGTAACAATATATATAAGGATGGGAAACATAAATGGGCTTAAAGTAATGACATAGTATAGTTTGGCATCATAAATAAAGACTACTCCTCCATCCAACCACTGTTGTCTACAATTTTTCTAGACCCTTCTTCGCTTATCTTCCCAAAGATCCCTTAGCTGACATTCCTTTCTTAATTCAACTTAGTTTTCATATAATAACCATATTAACAAGTCAATCCTTTCTTCAAAATAAAGTGAACAAATGGATTTTACTTCCTTCTCCACTTATCTTCTTGTTACAGAGAGAAACTTCCTATGGCTTGGTGTGTACCACAACAAACAACTTTGACACTAGAAATCAATATTTCCCAATATCCAATAGAAACCAAACATCTAACACTGAGGGATACCGAATCGTACCTTGTTTTGGACGGTTGAAGTAGATCCCTGTTGAGCTTTCCAATTCACGCTTGTATTAGCAATTCGCTCTCAACAACAACAAACAAGACAAGCATGCTATATAATAGTGTGTTAGAACTAGTCTAGCATATATAATCAATGATGCATAAACAATTAAACACATCCATGGATTCAACATTCATATTCAATTGCACATTATTGGATCGAAAAAGATATTTCTATTAATAAAATCAGAGATTACAATAGTGATAACCTCTGTTGGCATGTCTACGAACCGAAGAAACCGAGTCCTCCACCTGGGCCTCCACCACCTCAATCCTCCATCTCTCGATAGCAAGCTCACAAGCAAAGGCAAGATTGGGAAGAACTCAAAGTGCTCCAAAGGTACAAAGGGATGCAGACTCAAGTATATGCAAACTGTGGCAACAATGGACTGTAGTTTAATTGCTCTTCAATTCCTCCTCTTCAATGTATCCAAGGGGTTCCTTATATAGCACTCTAATGGGATAATGGAGGGTCAAATTCGAACAATCTAAAAGCATATGGAAGGCCAAGAGTCAAGTGGTTTGGACTCATATGAAGGAAAAATCCAAAAGTATTTGGATTTATGCACACATCCCGATGCAGGTGGGTTTAAGGTCAATACTCGTGTGTGCATGCGAGAATAGGTTTAAAAGTCACGTACAACAATAAACAGGGGTTTTTTAGGGATGAAATTGGAACATCAAAGGATAATATAAGTCCATGGGGTGTAAAGAGTCTACAGAGGGATAGAGAAGGCCATCAACATGGGATTAATCGTGTGTGGTAAAATCAGCTATAACAGATGCCCCCTAATGTGTGAGGTTAGAAGCGTAACATGATGGCCGAAATACATTATAAAATCCATCCCAGAAGTGGAGTAATGAAGACCTAGGTGGAAGAACTAGCCACTCATCAGTACAATACAATGATAAATCTCTGCATATGATCGCAAATACATAGAGTAGTCCCGGATACATAAGAGTACAATGGCCATGAATAGGCATGATATACAAAATGTGACATATGTGGTCATCACCACATACAATATACAATAGATCAAAATCTTCATGATGAAGATGTATAATATATCAAGATCTCCATAATGGCTGAAGATACACAATGGACCAAAATCTCCATAATAGTTGAAGATGTCTGATATACACTGGAATCAAATCATGAGAGCTGAAATCTCATGAACACTGGCACGATCAAAGAGGTAACATATATGGAATTCCACCCACCTGGAAGGTCTTCTACATGAACCTCTACAAGTACATGTCCTACTATGTGAATAGATGTGTCGAGGTCAAACATAGTAGTCCATCATTTGATTACTGGTCATTGATGTATACCGTTAACAGACATGAGATCACCCACCAATAATGAAAATGGGAATCAAGGTATTAGAGTGCAATCTAACAAGTGTGAATAGATGTGTTGAGGTTGAACACTTGGAAGAATCCATCGATTAGGGGACATTGATGTATTCCCAAAACTGTCAATGGTGAGAGAACCTGCCACTGATGACTGTAAGTCTCAGGGCACTCAAATGACTCTAGAATCCTATTCTAGAATAAATAATCTGATGTCAACGGAATGGAATCCATTGGAAGGAGGGTATTAATGCATCCCCCATCAACCAACATGAGGTACTCAGTAATGTTGTATAATGTGGAAGAACAAGATGTGCATGAACCAGTAATAGTACCGGGAATGGCCGACATGCAAAGTCAAGATAACTGAGGAATGGTCGACTCAGGCTTCAACTTCCTTCGAACAAGAGCATAAAGGTGAATGGTGACTGAAGGTAGGCAGCATGGAATCAATATGCAAATTGGGACATCTATGTGACACATAAGGCATCAACAAAGGCTCCATAGGGACTGGAAGCTTAACCAATTGGTGGAGATAAAATCAGAGTAACGAGTACATCTCCTAAAGTCAAACTAATACCCAACCAACATATGTGATATACCGTGTTCTGTTCGAAGGCGATACGACTCAACTGCTACCAAAGATAACATCTTTTCCTGTCCGAATTTTTGGTTTTTTGGTTTTTTTGGACTTTTTCAGATATTTTGAAAAGCTTGAAAAAGAATAAAAGTGATTTATAGTACAAATCTAGGAGGAGATGAGTGTTAGGGGAACAAACAAAATAATTCCAAGAAGTGGAACATGCATATGCTCAATGCAAGGATATATGTGCAGGATAATGACACTTGGGGGAAGGTCTCGTCTCGGTAAAAGGGATGATCAAGCTACAAAGATAGATAAAAAGGCTCTACTTGTCTAGACATGAGACAAGCTCGGGCTATATGGCTAATAACTCAAAGTCAAAGAGCCAACATAAAGCTCAAGAAGGCAAACAAAACTCATGAAAATGCAATTACAACTTGATATATACAAGGGAGTCCTAAGGGGAATGGCCAGCATAAAGTTCAAGAGGAGTATGAAGCTCTTGATCAAAGACATGGCAGGACTAAAAGGACTCCCACAACCTAAAGGAGAAATGTTGGCATGGGCACCAAATACAATATGAATCTAACTAGGGTACCCATGTATGGGAAAGCTCTACCATTCACATAATGCCACTTCTAACAGCAGCAAGAAGGTTCTGTGACATCATGGAATGGGTTCATACCTAAGGTTAATATGAAACGGTCATAAGGTCATGCAAAATGTAGGTGGATGTGGAATCCTATCCTATATATCAGTTTAGACATGATACCTGTAATAGGCACGAACGGGTCGAAGTCTCACTCATACCACTCTCAAGACGGGCTCCTACAACATCATATTAGTCCAAATGGTCTAAAATAGTCAGAAACGGTAAAAAACTATAGGAAGTGGGTAAAAATTTCAAAAACATTTCTATAAAATATTGAAAAATTAAAATTTTCATACCATTTGAATTTTTTACCCACCATAGTGCATTTGAGTCCAGAACTTCAGAAGCAAATTCCAGGAGCATCGTCCGACGGAATCACTCCGCATTTGATCCAAGTAAATTCCCTTTCCCCTCCCTTTCATTTTCATGTAAAAAATTTTAATTTTCACTGTCAATTTATTTTTTTAGGCCACCCCAAACTATGTGTTTCAGCCCACGCAGAAATCGGGTCTTTTTCCGCGTATAGGGCTAGGTATACGTAGAAAAGACCACGATACCCACATACATACGCGGCTATTCTGAAATCATTTGCGTACAAGGCCAAAAATGTGATTTTCAAAGATGAATACTGATGAAACTCAAAAAAACTTGTGTAGGATGGTGCTAGAATGGAGAGAGAGGGAACATGGTGATGTTGAGGAGGCAGTACAAGGAGATATAATGGCTCAACAAGTGCTGAGGTCTTGTGGGTTGTATAAGTTTTGGCAGCTTGGAAGCTTAAGAGCTAAGCCAAGACTACTCCAGCTACTAGTAGACTACTGGCATCTAGATTCTGAGAACTTTCAGATAGATGGGATGTCACTCAGCATTGAGGTTGAGGACACATATTTTATCATAGGTTTGTACCGAAGAGGGGAGATGGTGAACCAATGGACCCGTGGGCCAGGAGGCGGGATGACTATAGAGGAATACATAGCTATGTATTGCCTTCCCGATACTGAGAAGGTTGGGAGTCAAATCCTGACAAACGCAGTGTAGAACCTAGGGCTAAAAGCCATACTATTAGCATTAGGTTGCATCGTAGGTTTAGCATCACTCCACCAGGCCTTATGGACAATGATGTTCTATGCAGTAGAGTGCATGCGATCCACGATATATGACTAGAGTACCTTGCTGCTAAGCAACATGAAGCAACAACTCAGTGAATGCAAGATGGGTAGGATATGGAACTTTGGGTTTGACAGCATACTGAGAGCATTCTTTTTTGAGAGGGTACCAGGGCTAAGCCCTAGAGTTGACATTGCTCCACACGGAGTTAGGGATTTGGCTCAACTACGTTGGGCCAATTTCATGCGGAGACTAGGAGGGGAAGAGTGGCCAACCCCCACCCATCATACTTCTTCCTCTGGTGGCAGAGACAGATCATCGCCATACACAACTACTCCTATGCAAGGATAGACTTTCGCAGAGATCCAAATATGCCCCTACCACCAAGATCAGCATATGGAGACATAGGTAACGAACCCAAACTCACTTTTATATTTTGACTTATTAATTTTTTTTGTATTTTTTCATATATGAAATCCAAAAGACACGTGTTTGGTGTGACAGCACATAATGAAACTCTGTCATGTACATGCAGATGTGGGACCACAACGGACAGAAGGCTTTCCTTGTCACTGATGGAGGGGAAGAGGTGATGATATCATGGGTGTGGATGTGGATCGGATGCTCCAAAGCATCCACACAAACTTTGTTCGCTTGACACAGAGGGTTCCCATGGTGCAAGTCGAGGACTTGCCTAAGGCTATGCAGTGCCAGGTGATTGGAGTACCATGGGCATGGTTTTGATTATTCCACCAGCTAGCTAGAACCGCGGTGTGCTACCATGATCAGCACCCTCCTCCACCTCAGGCTTAGATACCTAGGTGTATATTTTGTATGACCGTGTAGTATATTTTGGTGGCTTGGAAGCCCCAATTTTGTATATGACACTTATGTATTATGATGATCAATTTTATTCTATTTACATGTGTAAAATGTGTTTGTGAAATGCTTATGGTATGTGAAACAAATGCCAATCTAGTACATAGTTAACATATGAATCAACAACTTGATTAAAATTTCTTGGAATGTGAATGTGTGTTATACTCTCAAATTTCCATTCTAGCAATCTTACACACAAGAATATTTGTAACAATGTCGAATCCCTAACATGATATAAGCCATTAAATTGTGAAACTACTAACTGTGAATCAAGACATACCTCAAGAGAAAGAACACCATGTGAAATTGCATCCCGCAATAACTCAATCACGACCTTATATTCAGCAACATTAATCGACGAAGGCCATAAACATACGCCTCCTGAAGACAACACTTGACCCGTAGGAGTATAGATCACCCAAGCAGCCGAAGCTGAATTTTGAGTGTGGCGGCTAGCACCATCAATGAATCCTATTTAAACAGAAGACTCCATCAACATCTTCCATAACAAACGAAAGCTAATCAACAAACCCGATCACCATAAGAAGACCTAACTATGCAATGCAAGAAATGTACAATAATATACAAAAAGTCAGCCTTGGCTGAAGATCATGCATAGTACTTTTTAAGATAGAGCCCATTTCTAGGCTCCTGCAAGGTTGTCCCTCCATAATCCACCAACTCATAGGCACCTTTCTCTAAGACACACTTAACCACGTAAGGACCATGCCACATCGGGTTGAACTTTCCTGCCCCCAAGGGTTCCTTAGCTTGATCCCACAAAAGGACCAAGTCACCTTTGCTAAACTTCCTAGGATGGACAGACTTATCGTACTAGACCTTAACGTGATGCATGTTAACCTCAAGAGCCACTAAAGAATCTCAATGTTGCTCATCAAGCTACTCCAAGTGGACTAGATGTTCTTCCAATGCGGAAGTCTCTGGTAAAGGCTCCACAGCTAGCTTCAAAGAAGGGATTTCGCATTCAACCGATAATACTGACTCCACCCAATGCACAAGTTGATAGGGAGAAAAAACGGTGGTAGTCTTGACCGCGGTTCTATATGCCCACAAAGCAGGATACAACATGATATGCCAATTATTCTTGCTTTGTGCGATGGTTCAGTTGAGAATGGACCTAAGTAACTTGTTCACTACTTCAACCTGTCCATTCACTTGAGGGTAATAAGAAGAGGAGTGCTCTTGCTTATATCCTAACTTCAAAGACAACTCTTCCATCATTTTGTTCTGAAAGTGCTTGCCATGGTCAATGACAAGCTCCCTCGGTATGCCAAACCAGGTGATAATCTGGTTAAATACGAAATGCACAGTTGTTTCACTGTCGGATTTGATAGTAGGCATAGCCTCTACCCATTTTGTGAAATAATCCACAAGCATAATAATATGATGGTGCCCCCCAGTCGAAGCTAGGTTAAAATCCATAAAGTCAACCCCCTACTTGGTGAAGGGATGAGTGGTAATAATAGGATGCAAAAGGGTCGAACGTGAATGCATATTATGTGCAAACACCCAGCAAGGGTGGCACCTCTTGACCACATTAACGCAATCTTTAAAGATGGACGACCAAAAATAATCTGCTCATAAAATTTTTTGGGCTGTAGAAATCCCAGATAAATTAACACCACACGCCCCTCCGTGGCAATCATTAAGCACAACCTCAACCTCCTCATTAGTTAAACAATGGTGTAAAATGGAATCAACCCCATCACAGTACAAAGTATCCTCCACTATTAGGTAGTTCTTCGCTACGTGACGTAGTTGTCGTCACTCATCTCGTGAGAGGTGAGTAGGAACCTTCATTGTTTTCAAATAAACAATAATATCTCCATACCAAGGGTCCGCGGTTGAGATGAGAAAGATATGCTCATCAATAAGAGAATCCTCATGAACCTCTTCTTCATCCAAATTTGGCAAATATGATATTAGCTCGGCAAAGACTAATGATTTTTTCGATTTTTTCGAAACAAAATCGAGATCAAACTCCTGCAATATCACAATCCATTTATTATACTTTTCCCCAATCATCCTTCTGGTGAGGAGGAACTGAAATGGATTGATGTGAGCTACAACCAAAGTTTGGTGAAGGAGGATGTAATTCCTCAAACGCTGAAACACATGGACAGTGGCTAAGGCTAGCTTCTCAACATGGGAATAATGAAGTTCCACATCAATAAGGTTTTGGCTCAGATAATATAGGACATGCTCATGGAGCTCCTCATCCTCTTGAACCAATACCATACCAACTGTTGCCTGAGACGCAGCCACATAAATAAAAAAGTCACGGCTATAGTCTGGTGTACTAAGCACAGGAGCCGATGCCAAGGCATTCTTAAGAGCATCGAAAGACTCCTGGGCTCGCTCATCCTAGTAAAAAGGGATGTCTTTCTTCAACAAACGCATGACGCCTTTAGTGAAATTGGAAAAATTGACTACGGACCTTCGCAAGAAGTTCGCCATACCTTGTAAACATTGAAGATGTTGAATGTTACGCAGGGGAGACAATTGAATTATTGCCTCAACCATCAAGGGATCAACTCTAATACCCTCCTTAGACACGATGAATCCTAGTAAACGACCACCCTTCACACAAAAGATGCACTTGTGAGGATTTAATTGAATTTGATAATGACGACATCTTTTAAAAAACTAATTGCAAATGATAAGGATGACACACTCTCAAATGGGAGTGAGAAGCTAGATCATCCAAATACACTTCAATAATATTTTTGAGATCATGAAAGGCAAAGGTCATGGCCTGTTGAAATGTAGCTCCGACGTTTTTAAGGTCGAAGGGTATCTTTCGATATGCAAAAAATCCCCAAGGAAAAATAAATGCAATATTATGTTGGTCCTTGGGTTTAATATGTATTTTATTATATCCAGAAAATCCATCCATAAAAGAAAAAACCTCACTTCCCACACACTCATCCAAAATTTGATTAGTAAATGGTGTATGGAAATTATCTTTAGGACAGGTTCGATTTAAATCATGGAAATCAATGCATATTCGGATCGCTCCCTTCTTCTTATCCACTAGAATGAGATTTGAAACCCACTCCGTCAAGGGAATGGGATAGATAAAAAAAACTTTGAGTAGTTTCTCTATCTCTGCTTTAATAGCGGGCGCTTTCCTAGGATTCACGACACGCAAACGTTGTCAACCGGTTTTGCATCCAGATAGGTTTTTATTTCGTGTTTGACATTGCGAGGGTCTATTCCTATCATTTCCTCGTATGACCAAGCAAAAACATCATGAAACTCTTTGAAAAGCTCGGTATACTCTTTAATCTCATCAGGGGAACAATCTTCCCCAATGTAAACGTTCTCAATCTTACCAGGATCACGAGAAATGTTGATAGGAATCATTCCTGACAGGTTAACCCTTTTCCCTTCAATAATTTAACTAGGAGAGCTTAATGGGACCATGGGGATACCAACTTTCTCGCTTAGAATCGCGCTAAAGTCATGACACTCTAAACGATCAAGCTTAGGGAGGAAATATGATCTATGGTGCATCTCTCCCCAAGGTTGTTCTATCCCAAACATAGCCTCGAAAATAGCTTCATCAGACGAAAAAACATCATCAAGAAAATATTGAGAGTGAGATGACTCTACTGCTCAAGAAAGAAGCACATAAGGGTCCTCCTCCTCCGTCCATGAAGAGGAAGGACTCGAATTTACAACATGATCAAGATTTGCTTGATACACCACCAATGTTGCAGGAAATGGCACGTCAGTCTCGGTAGGTACAGAAATATCACTCGAAGTACTCGGTGAAGGAATAATCCAATGATCCTCCATATGAGAGGTGGGAAATGTTAGTTTTGTACCTAGGAACTTGTTCCCTAAGTGACTTTTTGCCTAAGTCACTTAGAAAAGGGAAAAAGGTGACCCTCACATTAAAAGCTACTTAATGAGACTTTATAAAGTTAAAGTCACTTTTTGATAAATTTAAGTGGGTGAGTAAATTTATTTAAGTGATTTAAATAAATGTGATTTTTACTCTCATTGAATCTTAGCCATTGGATTAGATCTTTCTCCACCATTGGATTAGATTCCCACTTAGGGTTAGACAAAAAGGGTTGAGGGAGGCAAAACACTTGACTTTTCACTTTTGGAGAAGGAGAGACTGTGAATGAGAGAGAGCTCAAAAAGAGAGAAGGGCACGAATTCCAAAACAGAACTGGAAGAGATTTTCAGTGGGCAGGAAAATCGAGGAGATAAATTGTTGGCACAAGTTTCGAGGTGAAGGTACAGCGCATTTATTGCAAGAACACATTTTGAGACAGTGAAGTACGGCCAGCATTTATTGTGAACAAAAATCAAGAAGTGTACGACCTCATTTATTGCAGGCACATTTTTCGAGGAGATGTACGGTGCATTTATTGCAGACTGTACAGTACGGTTTCTGCACGATTTTTTAGGATAGTTTGGGCACAAAATTCGAGGCAGAGTCAGGCATGAAAATCGAGGTTGCTGACTGTACTTTTTAGGCACATATTTTGAGGCCGTACTACAGCATTAATTGATGTCCGTACAGTACAGATTCTGAGTAGTTTGGTACAGTTTTCAAGGGCCGGAATTTGCTGATATTTTGGCACATTTACCAAGGAGGTTTGCACAGAAATCGAGGCAGCAAAAGCATGGAAACCAAGATAGTCTGTTGGTCAAATTTCTGGGTTGAGATAAGTTGGATTTTTTACTGTAAAAATTAATGTCTGATTTTTATCCTGAAGCATAATAAAAACTCTCTCTCTCTCTAGGGCTTGATTTTGGCCAAAAATCTCTGAGTCTATCATTTTATGGTGTGATTGTTAAATGTGTTTTTCCTATTAGTGTATTTTACTGTGTGTTTAATTGTTCAGTAAAATTTCATAAGTAACCTACAGCCAATGCAAAACCGACTGTATGTGAAAACCACGAAATGTTGACATAAACCGACAAACAGTAAAACGCAGAATTTCTTCATGGTATCAGAGCTTGGGGGCAGAAAACAGTGATAGTTTGCAGACACACAGAAATTTTCAGATCTCAGAAATTTTTAGTATTTTACCTTCTGTCAGTGAGCAACACTTTGTTGGGTTGGTGTAGAGATGACTACAGGTCTTAGACTGGAGGATAGGATGGATGGGACAGGAAATTTTGTGCCGTGGCAGGCCAGAATTTTACTGATACTGGAGGAGAATGAGTTATGGCCGGATATAGTTAGGAACACTACAGCTAACCCGGTTGTCATTCCCGCATCAGCAGATGCAGCAGCTCTATCAGCTTTCAACAAGAAGGACTGTAAAGCTAGGAGGATCATTCTAGATGCAGTTAAAGACCACATAATCCCTCACATTTCAGGCAAGACTAGGGCACACTTGATGTGGTCAGCCTTGATCAGTTTGTATGAGAGTTCCAATGAGAACAGGAAGATGGTTCTCAAAGAGAAACTCAAAAGTATAAATATGAATGGGGGTGAGGGAGTCACAGCATATCTTACATGGATTTCTACAGTTCGGGATGAACTTGCAGTGGTTGGGGAGGTGGTAGCCCCTACAGAGCTAGTACGCACAGCATTGAATGGGGCTTCAAATCCCTGGGGTGCATTTGTGCAAGTCATAGTGGGCAGAGAGAACCTACCTACCTGGGACAGACTTTGGGATGACTTTGTGCAGGAGGAGACTAGGAGAGGTCTTGTACAGGGCAGTACATCTCACAGTGGGGTTGATGACAAGAATGTGGCTTTGGCAGCTAAGGGCAAGAAGAAGAAGGGTCCCAAGAAGGGTGGGGCCAAGCAACAGCAGCAGCAGCAGCAGAGTGGGCAGAAGAAAGACTTGAGTAAAATCAAGTGTTATGCATGTCAGGCGTTTAGGCACTATGCTTCACAGTGTCCAAGCAAGAAGAAGAAGAAGGGACAGGGACAGCAGACAACAGCCTCAGCAGAGGTTGATGAGTTTGGTGATGCATTTCAAAGGGAGTTTTCCCTATATGCTGGACAGATGGAGAGAGAGAGAGAGTCTCTTTAGCCACCAGCACAGACATGGATATGGATAGTGAGCATTCATTGTTGGCAGGTCATCAGGGGAGTCCATCCACCTCTACTACTTGGTATATTGACAGCAGAGCCTCGAGCCACATGTCTGGAGCTCAAGAGATGTTCTCGGAGCTATCTCAGACAGGTAGAGATGTGGAGGTTGTCCTTGGAGACATCACCATTGTTAGAGCTGTTGGTCGGGGGACCATTACATTTCAGAGGGATTCGATGAGTCTCATGACTCTGAGGGATGTGTTGTATGTCCCTGGGCTGAAGAAGAACCTTATGTCAGTTTCCACCATTGAGGACAGGGGTCTTGGGGTGTGCTTTTCAGATGGGAGAGTGCAAGTGTATCCCAGGTCTACAGGTATGTCTAGTGCCATGGACATTGGAGTCAGATGTGGAAAGCTATACAAGCTCTTGTTTCAGCCACAGTGCGCTCTAGCACACAACAGTAGCAGTGAGCTATGTGAGCTATGGCATCAGAGGATGGCCCAACTACATCACCCCGCTCTCAGATTGTTGAGGAGCATGGTTACAGGATTACCGGAGTTCAGCATTGAGCAAAGTGATGTGTGCAGGGGGTGTGCTTTGGGAAAGTACACCAAGACTGCTTTTCCAAGCAGTCACACGAGAGCTGCAGGGGTGCTAGATCTTATCCATTCTGACATATGCGGTCCTATGTCATTAGTGTCTTTGACAGGTTTTGAGTACTACATTAGCTTCATTGATGACTACTCCAAGAAGACCTGGATCTACTTCTTGAGGAGCAAGAAGTCCCCACTTGTGTTGAGAGTCTTCCAAGGGTTCAAAGCCCTTGTGGAGAAGCAGACAGGGAGGAAGATTCGGATATTGAGATTGGACAATGGGGGTGAGTATACCTCCAAGGATTTCGATGCATTCTGCAGACAGGAGGGCATTCAGAGACAGTTGACAGTTCCTTACACTACTGAGCAGAATGGAGTAGCAGAGAGAAAGAACAAGTCGATTGTGGGGGTAGCCAAAGTGATGCTTCATGATCAGGGGTTACCCTTCTTTCTATGGGCAGAGGCATGTAGCACTGCAGTTTATCTGCAGAACACGAGTCCTCACAGGGCAGTGAGGAGGAAGACTCCAGAGGAGATGTATTCAGGCAAGAAACCTGAGGTGGGCCACTTTCGCATATTTGGCTCGTTGACTTACTCTCACGTCCCTTTTGAGAAGAGGACGAAGTTTGATCCCACCGCAGAGAGAGGCATATTTGTGGGATATGATGAGACTTCGAAGGCCTATCGGCTTTACTTACCTAGCCTGAGGAAAGTTGTTGTCCGGTGGGAAGTGAAATTTGATGAGGAGAGAGCCTTCAGGAAGTCTAGGGAGTTAGAGCAGGGGGAGACACCAGCTCCCACACCTCAGTTGGTACAGGCTTCTTTGATGCAGCTATCAGGTCCACAGGTTTCTAGAGTGACTGGATCACATGGTACAGGCACAGCTTCTACAGGTTCAGTGATTCAGGTGGCTAGCACTTCAGGGACAATTTCAGGGACATGTTCAGGGTTGAGTCCTCAGATCACAGGTTCGTCAGGAACAGGTTCATCAGGTACTAGTTCTCACGGTGTTGGACCTTCAAGTAATGGGACTTCCTCAGATGGGGAGAGCCCAAGACCAGTTTGGGAGGAGCAGTCTTCAAGGAAGAGGAAGCCTAAGTGGCTTCAGGAGACCTTGAAGGATGCAGAGGCAATTGGTAGGCCCCAGGAGCAGATCAGGACAGTGGTGGAGCTAGACAGGTATGGTATGGCCCTTGTTGCGAGTCTTTGTGACTCTGAGCCATCCACATTTGAGGAGGATTCCTAGCATCAGGTATGGAGAGATGCCATGATGGAAGAGTATCATTCCATCATGAAGAATGATGCTTGGGAGATAGTGCCGAGACCTGAGGGGAAGTCAGTTGTTACTTCCAAGTGGCTTTACAAGATAAAGCATGCTGCGGATGGCAGTGTGGAGAAGTACAAGGCTCGGTTTGTGGCACAGGGGTTCTCACAGGTTGAGGGAGTTGACTTTGATGAGACATTTGCTCCAGTTGCTCGGTATTCTTCTATCAGGGCAGTTATATCTATAGCAATAGAGATGGGTTGGAAGATCCACCAGATGGATGTGAAGACTGCATTTCTCAATGGTCTTCTGCAGGAGGAGGTATATTTAGAGCAACCACATGGATTTGAGATCCATGGGAGAGATTCTCATGTGTGCAGGCTGAGGAAAGCCTTGTACGGACTGAAGCAAGCTCCTAGAGCTTGGTACTCCAGGATTGATACTTACTTGACATCGATGGGATTCCAGAAGAGTGAGGCTGATCCCAACCTATACTTCATTGTGGTTGGAGGAGATATGCTCATTCTTCTGCTATATGTTGATGATGTATTTATCACAGGTGATGAGCGTCTCATTGCACATTGCAAGAGAGATCTAGCATTGGAGTACGAGATGACAGACATTGGACTGATGCATTACTATCTGGGGATGGAGGTTTGGCAGGAGCCTGGACATATTTTCCTTGGATAGGGGAAGTATGCAGTTGATATTCTGAAGAGATTTCGGATGGAGGACTGTAGGCCGATGTGTACGCCTATGATCACCAACTGGAAGCAACTTCATGCTTCCGAGGGTAAGTTGGTGGATCCCACTTTATATCGTCAGCTCATTAGGTCATTGATGTATATGTTCAATACCAGGCCAGACTTGTGTTTTGCGGTTAACACTCTTAGTCAGTTCATGGTTGAGCCTAGGAGTGTGCACTGGACTGCCACAAAGCACATACTGAGATATCTTACAGGTACGGTGGATTATGGTCTGGACTACAGGGGTTCGGGTGGAGTCAGCTTGGTTGGGTTCATAGATTCAGACTGGGCAGGTTGTGTGAGGGATCGAAAGAGCACTTTCGGTTGTTGTTTCAGTTTGGGCTCGGCAGCAGTGTCGTGGTTTAGTTGAAAACAGAAGTCCGTTGCACTGAGTTCTGCTGAGGCTGAGTATATGGCAGCCAGTCAGGCTACTTGTGAAGCACTGTGGCTTCACAAGTTATTGGTAGATTTATTTGATCAACAACTTAGGCCTACGGTGATCTATTGTGACAATCAGAGTTGCATTCAGCTCTCTGAGAATCTAGTGTTGCATGACAGGTCGAAGCACATTGAGATCAGGTACCATTTCATCTGTGACTATGTTCAGAGAGGGGCAGTTGAGCTACAGTATATATCCACTGATGAGCAGGTAGCAGACATTCTGACAAAGTCTTTGGGGAGGGGGAAGTTTGTCTTCTTCAGAGATAAGTTGGGAGTGGTGCAGAACACCTTCCTCGGTAAGAGGGAGTGTTAGTTTTGTACCTAGGAACTTGTTCCCTAAGTGACTTTTTGCCTAAGTCACTTAGAAAAGGGAAAAAGGTGACCCTCACATTAAAAGGTACTTAATGAGATTTTATAAAGTTAAAGTCACTTTTTGATAAATTTAAGTGGGTGAGTAAATTTATTTAAGTGATTTAAATAAATGTGATTTTTACTCTCATTGAATCTTAGCCATTGGATTGGATCTTTCTCCACCGTTGGATTAGATTCCCACTTAGGGTTTAGACAAAAAGGGTTGAGGGAGGCAAAACACTTGACTTTTCACTTTTGGAGAAGGAGAGACTGTGAATGAGAGAGAGCTCAAGAAGAGAGAAGGGCACGAATTCCAAAACAGAACTGGAAGAGATTTTCAGTGGGCACGAAAATCAAGGAGATAAATTGTTGGCACGAGTTTCGAGGTGAAGGTACATCGCATTTATTGTAGGCACACATTTTGAGACAATGAAGTACGGCTAGCATTTATTGTGCACAGAAATCAAGAAGTGTACGGCCTCATTTATTGCAGGCACATTTTTCGAGGAGCTGTACGGTGCATTTATTCCAGACTGTACAGTATAGTTTCTACACGATTTTTTAGGACAGTTTGGGCACAAAATTCGAGGCAGAGTTAGGCATGAAAATCGAGGTTGCTGACTGTACTTTTTAGGCACAGATTTCGAGGCCGTACTACAGCATTAATTTTTGTCCGTATAGTACAGATTCTAAGTAGTTTGCACAGTTTTCGAGGGCTGGAATTTGCTGATATTTTTGGCACGTTTACCGAGGAGGTTTGCACAAAAATCGAGGCAACAAAACCATGGAAACTGAGACAGTCTGCTGGTCAAATTTCTGGGTTGAGATAAGTTGGATTTTTTACTATAAAAATTAATGTCTGATTTTTATCCTGAAGCATAATAAAAACTCCTTCTCTCTCTAACTGGTTTTCCCCGTGGGGGTTTTTCTAGGGCTTGATTTTAGCCAAAAATATTTGAGTCTATCATTTTATGGTGTGATTGTTAAATGTGTTTTTCAGCCTGTTAGTGTATTTTACTGTGTGTTTAATTGTTCAGTAAAATTTCATAAATAACCTACAGCCAATGCAAAACCGGCTGTATGTGAAAACCACGAAATGTTGACATAAACCGGCAAACAGTAAAACGCAGAATTTCTTCACGAAATGTGATCAAATTCAATGAGGTCGAATCCCTACCAATACTAGACCCAATCATAAGAACGGGCGTGAGAAAACTAAAGGTTCCCATGAGAGATGGATACATACCCACACCCACATTCTCAATTCCCGACTGAGAATGATCAATAATCGGGATAGAAGCTCCCGATGATTTTTTCACACTTGGATTCTGGAAATATTTTTTATCAATAGTAACGATCTTCCCATTCAATGGAAAACAAACCACTCATAATAGGGAAGAGGCTATAGCTTGCATATTGTACATCCAGTTCCTACCCGACAAAAGATTGTAGTCAAGGGGCACATCAACCACCTTGACCTCGATCGCAACAATCTTCCCCCCCAATTGGACCTCTAGGGAAGGAAGTATACCATGCAGCCGAAACAATCTTCCATCAAAAGTAGTCAACATGTTCACAAATTTAGACAGTGTGGGAGAACCTAAGCCCTTCCAACAAACCAAAGACATCATGGAAGCGGCATCGCCTTCATTAATCACAGTGTGCATGATGGTGTTATTCAAACACTCTACGTGAATCAGAAGAGACACATAGTAATGCAAGTGAGGCTGGATTCCATGAGTTTCAAATTTGATCATGGAAGGAGAGCCATCATCACCCACCCCAAGAGCATACAACAAGGCCTTTCTCTATGAAAGACAAGTCTGAAGTACTTCTAATGCAGACATTGCACAAGGAGTCTGGCCCAAATCCTCAACAATTAAATAGTTTTGGGTGGCTTGAGCATTAGTATTGTGTCCCGAGCACTTCAATACTCTCTTAGTAATGCGAGGCGAAACTTCAGGTTTATCCGTAGGCTTTTCAATTCGCAAAGAGCTCTTAGGTGGAGCAGATTCTTTCCCAAGGTTAGGTTGTGACGAACCATAGTAGATTTCACATCACAACACTAGTAGATTTCACCATGTTGATGTATCTATGACCACTAGCAACATCCGACGGGTTTTCAATTCCACTAGATGCACTACTAGGATCAACGGTCCTTGAGTTCATATTTTGATTATTTGGTAAAGGATTAGTAAACACAATTGGGCCTTATGCTATGAACTTCGAGGCATCTTCCATACAAGGGAACAAGTGAGTGAGGTGGTCATCCCTGCACAACTTGCAAGGAAACTTAACCTTCCTCTTATACTTCTTGTCCCCCCAAAATTATTATTGTTGCTATTGTTCTTGTCATTAGCCCCATTATTATTATTATTTCCACCCTTTTTATTATTTTTTCCTTTCTTTTTATTCCTTCTAGGTTGTTGGTTACCTTTTGGGTTCGATGACTGCATGGAAAGTACATCCTCCGACTGGGTAGGAAGGGGCGAAGCCATAGCTTTCCCTGGTGCAGATTGGTTAAGCGATAACTAGCTCACTTGTTTCGTAACCAAATCCACAGGTTTAATATTTGCAGAGCCAACAATACCATTGACATGTGGCCTAGTTTTGAACTTGGGGTCGAAATTGGAACATGGAGAATTAGGTATGATCTCATAAAGGAGCCCAGACTGAGCATAAATCAAGTCCAACTGTTGGGCACTAAAAATAGCTTGGTCCTCGTTTTGCACTTCGGATGTGGAAACATCCTTCATGATATATGATAACAATGACTCGAGGAACCACTATAGAAGAAACTCTGGTGGTATAATGGCTTTAATCATCCTCTTCCATCTACACCACTCTTGAATATGATCTGAAATATGGGTGGCTTTGTCTTTCCAAAATGACGACAAGAGTTCTATACCGGCGTCATAACAGACAGGTAGCTGGAAGTGGTTAAGAAAATTAATAGCAAGGTCATGAAACGAATAATATGTCCCCCCCAGGCAACTCTATATATACCATTTCACGGTAGGACCCGTAAGGGTGCATTGAAATAGTCTTAAACAAACAGAATCATCGTTCAAGGAGTTCGAAGAGCACCAAAGATGGAAGGTCGTGACGTGCTCACTAGGATCTTCACCAGCCTTACCCTCAAACTTTGGGATGTCCGAAGGAAGTTTGGTAGGAACTGTCGGCCCTGTCGGGTCATGAGATACAGGATTGTTCATCAATCTCGACAGATTGGGTAGATTCAAAGTCTCAAGAAAATGGAGCCTAGGTTGAGCTGGTTGGTTCCATGCTCCCTGATAGGACTGGTTTGTGTAAGGCCATTGCTATATACACCTTGGCCAGTGGGATAATAACCTCCTCCCATTTGACCCATATAGGGTTTCATGTAAGGATTGTGATGTGGAGTACCTTGAGATTGGGGCACTACAAAGCCATAATTAGGTGACTGATACATGGGTTGATACCCAGAACCATAGGGTGTGTAGGTTTTTTCTGTAAGATGGTCCGTAAGAAGGTCCATAAGATGTTCCATAAACCAGACCGTGGGATCGTACAGGGGAAGGTCCATGAGATGGGCCATGGGAAGATACATGTCATGCTGACACAGAAGAAGGCACATGGCCTTGTGATACTACGGTGCTAGCAGAATTAGGATGAACATGGCTGGTAGTAGAACTCCGACCAGAAGGCCCACTAGAGTTAGGAGGAGCATGCATGGTTAAAAAGGCATTTGAATGGATTGGTGCAGAAGACAATGGAATATGTGAAGGAATATAACTCGTTCCCCCAATATTCACATGTCTAGGTCATGGTCCCCAAATAGGAACACTAGTGCTAGGCCTAGGATTTGTGTGTGAAGGAACTTCCACCGAAGGGATGGAAGGTGTAATGTGACTAGAGCTACCAAACCTCTTTGCCTGGAAAGAAATGGAAGTGCCCCCAAGTACAACACCAAGGTCAACACCCGATCTGTCATGAAGTTTTAGACCGGTCTCGGGAATATCAGGCATGCCATACCTAATAGTGCTAGTGTTAGTGGATGAGTGGTGAGTCTCATCACCTAGAATCCAATACTGGCAATTAGGGTGTGTGGGTTCTATAAATCGTGAAAATATTCATGTGGCGACCCAGTTGAATGACGACTAGACCCTACCGGAGTCCCGTATGTGCTAGGGGTCCATCTTCTCATACATGATGAGGAAGATCACGAATCTCTAGAATCTCATGCTCGTGATCACCCATAGTGTATGAATCAAAGTGAGAATGAGTCCGCTGGGACTGTCTGGTTCTCTCTCCCAAAGGAGGAGGAGATGTGGAAGGAGTAAGTCATGCTAAACGATGAGAACAACGAGGTGTCGCACCTGAATCCACAATGATTCAATAAAAATAAAAGGCTCGATCTAGATACGCAACCCTAAGAAATCTAGCATGCACAGAGCATACACCTAAGAAAATATAAAGCCAAATCACAAGAAAACCAAGGTTAGGATAAGTGAGCTCCCGAATGAAGCAAGTATGTCTCACCTAGGAGAGGCTTGAGACTCCCATACACAATAGGCAGAGGTTCATAACCAATTATAGTGGCCCTTAGCTTCAACGCATATAGCGATTGTGCTATCTGACCCCTACATGGCCATGACACATAGAGAATAACGTTTGCAAATACCCCCTCGATAACCTAGGTAAGGAAACTAAGGTCACCTTAATATAACCAATGCTCAGGTGGACAGTCACAAGAGGGATCGACCGTATGGGCAGGGTAACAAAGCTCGAAGCCTGAAAGCACAACTGGTACCCCAAGGGTGCACCAATCAATACTTTAAAGGCCCCCAGATATGAATGCAATCTTGGAAATATCTTCGGTGCTCACAGAATGTGACCAGGGGTCATCCCAATCACAATCACATGCACTTCCTCATGCTTAACTCCCGTGTAAGAGGAGTGCCCTAAGAAACACTAATTATATCAAGGGTTTCGCACTCTCACCTGGACAGACACCTACTTATTTTATTTAGTGGTCTTGGATAATTGACTCACAATGAATTATTCCAAGACCCTAAAACCTATTCTTTTTGATGCACCCTAAAAAAGAAAAGAGTGTAATTCATTTTATTAAGTGTTGATTTTAATTGGCTATGATTACTCAAAGGGTAAAATGGTCGTGCAACTAATGAAGTTATGACTCAACAGTGAAGTAAATATGCACACCTAACAAGCAATGCCAAGTGCAATGTGTAGAATGAAGAACAGGGTATGCCATTACATGAGGTGCAAGATTTTTCCTTCAAATCTAAATGCAGTCATTCATATATGAAAATCTAACTATGATAACAGTAAGAAAACCTAATGCAAGTACCGCGCCAATGCAAAATGCAAGAGATGCATGACTATGCCAAAAGAAAAAATATTTTTTGTATTTTTTGTAATAAATGAGATATGAAAGCAAATAAATGACTATACAACCCCCAGACCTTGCAACCACTCCCAAACAACAGCCAAGAAAGGCACTAAGGTAAAAGAGACCTAATGCACTAATCTCAAAACAAAAAATAGATAAATGGATGACAAAAAGAAAACTTAAAAAACAAACTAAAATCAGTCTCTAGTCAGAAACAGAGGGTGTATACAGACTCTAGAAGCATCCAAAAAAGCTCAATAATCATCAGAAATCACCCAACAACGCTTAATCTTCCCACTAATGCTCAAAATCAAGGCATATGCGATTTTTCTTAGTAAAAGGGCGTACATACGTGACTGTTCAAGGAAAACCCACATGTATACGCGACTGTGAATGCAAAACCTGCGTACATGAAGAAAAATGCAGAAAAATAGGGTAGACATACAAGCTAAGACAAAATTTACTTCTTCAGGACCCTACTGGGAAAACATGCCCCCATATCTGGCATAGAAACATAGAAATCAAGGGAAATTCAAGTTCATTGAATACCAAAAACCCCCAAAGAGAAACAACTAGGAACCTCCCCAGCATGGTCTCCAATTCTGTTACGGAAGAGAAACTTCCTATGGCTTGGGGTATACCACAATAGACAACTTTGATACTAGAAATCAATCTTTCCCAATATGCTAGAGAAACCAAACATCTACACTAAGGGATATTGAATCGTACCTTGTTCCGGACTGTTGAAGTAGATCCCTGTTGAGCTTTCTAATTCACACTTGTTTTAACAATTTGCTCTCAACAACAACAAACAAGACAAGCATGCTATATAATAGTGTGTTAGAATTGCTCTAGCATATATACTCAATGATGCATAAACAATTAAACACATCCCTGGATTCAACGTTCATATTGAATTGCACATAATTGGATCAGAAAAGATATTTCTATTAATAAAATCAGAGATTACAATAGTGACAACCTATGTCGACATGTCTATGAATCGGAGAAACCGAGTCCTCCACCTGGGCCTCCACCACCTCAATCCTCCATCTCTCGATAGAAAGCTCACAAGAAAAGGCAAGCTTGGGAAGAACACAAAGTGATCCAAAGGGACAAAGGGATGCAGACTCAAGTATATGCAAACTGTGGCAACAATGGACTATAGTTTACTTGCTCTTCAATTCCTCCTCTTCGATGTATCCAAGGGGTTTCTTATATAACACTCCAATGGGATAATGGAGGGTCGAATCCGAGCGATCTCAAGCCATATGGAAGGCCAAGAGTCAAGTGGTTTGGATTCATATGAAGGAAAACTCCAAAAGTATTTGGATTTATGCACACATCCCGATGTACGCGGGTTTAATGTCAATACCTGCGTGTACACACGAGAATAGGTTTAAAATTCACATACAACAATAAACATGGGTTTTTTAGGGATGAACTTGGAACATCAAAGGATAATATAAGTTCTTGGGGTCTAAAGAGCCTGCAGAGGGATAGGGAAGGCCATCAACATGTGATTAACCGTGTGTGGTAAAATCAACTATAACACTTCCCAAAAGATCGCTTGGTTGACATTCCTTTCTTACTTTAACACAACTTTCATATAATATCCATATTAACAAGCCAATCCTTTCTTTAAAAAAAATGGAATTTACTGAACTGTTTAGACTTCTAGGACAGTAAAATACCGTTTTTACAGGAAAACCCAATGTAAGCAACGTAAGTGGTCAATAAATGTTTCAATAATAATGTAAAAATGTAAAGTATGATAGATGATAAATAGTTGCATAGGTTTGGGATTTATATAAGCCCATCATGCACCTTTTCGTAAAAGGGCATGACTATTGACTTTAGATAGTCTTTAATTAATAATAAATTAATATTAATATTAATTTATTATTTTATTGTTACATTGCTTTCCCCTTAGGGGAAGATTTGTCCTCAAAGATTTATTGATAACAATGTCTAATTTCGCTTGATTTGTCATCTTTGGATCCTTTGTGACACTTGATGAAATGAGGCGATACGAGTTACAAATTCCGTAGAAGAACTGTCGCATTGTCTCTAATGTGGTCCATCCCAAATCTATTTTTATCGAAGCTATTTGATCACTTTGTGGGATAGGTTTTCTTGTTTGTTGTTTTGTATTTTCATTTGTTGTTCTTGCTTGACTAACATCATCTCTCCTCTGTGTGTATTCATTTTGACCCTGTCGTTTGTCAAAATATCGTTTATAATTGGGGTGTCGATAAGGAGTTCTTGCTGGTTGTTCTTCAGTTGTACTAACTTCTTTTTTATCTGTGATGATGACTGAATTTACTTCCTCAACTTGAATTTGTTTTTCGGAGAGTCTGGATGCTTCTTTTGGGATTTGCACTATTTTGTTCTCCAATAGATTGTTTTTACTCTGAATCTTCTTGAACCTTTCATCTTGCGACCTCTTGTCCTCTTTTAACTTCTCGATTTGTTTCTCTAGTTCTTGATTAATATTGTTTAAGCGCTCGTTTCCTTCTTGATTTTGTAGAAATCTTCCTTCGAGGTCTTCATTGGATTGTTCCTTCTTGCGACTATGTTTCAATTTTTTAATCTTCGTAATTAATTTTTTGTTATGATTTCGTAGTCGAAAAAGTTCTTCGATATTGCTTGATAACACCTTGTTGATTTTTGTAATTTCCAACTTATGTGTCTTCTTAATGTTGTGATGCTATTGCTAGATTTTTCCTTTTGTTGCTGACGTTGACATAACTTAAATTCTTGATTTTCTCACTTTTTATGGACGTGCTCCAACTCATTATATTTCTCCATGATGAGTTTGTTTAAAATATTTATTTGTTCTTCTAACTCTTCATATCATCCATAAGTTGATTCTTCGTCTGTAGTTTGCGATAAGGGGACTATCATTGAGAAATACTATAGCGTTATTTTCTTCTTCTCATGGAAGAAGGTGATGTACTTCTTTTTTGGATTGACGAAGAATGTTCCTAGTGTTTCCAACCTGTTTAACCCAACATTATGTCGTTGAGATGGTCGTCTATAGCTGCGATGATGAATTGAGTTGCAAAATGATAATCATCGATTTGTAATGGTACTTCTATTTGATATTCGTTTGAATCATTCTTCATTGATGCTGGAACTTGTACTTGATTTACGACATCAATGCCTATAAAATTTTCCTTGTTGGATGGACAAATAGCGATGGCAATTGAACTTTCATCACATATCCCATAAACTTTCAACATCTCCATCGACACTTTCATCAAAACGCTTAGAAATATTTTCTCTATTTTATTAAAATATGTCTCTTTCATTTTTGCTTTGTCTTCTTTCTTGATTTTGATTTGTTCTCTTTTCCCTTTGTATATAATAATTGTAATTATTACAATTATTAAATATTAATTATTAATATTATTTATTAATAATTTATTTTTGAAAATTGCTCCTACACCATAATGTACTACACTATTAAACTATTCCCACCACCTTAACAAACATTCCCACCACTCCTAAACCTTAGTTTTCGATATTTTTAAAAACTACTCCTACACCATAATAATTACTAAAATAAATTAAAATAAATATTATTAACCATTATAAAGAAACTTTTTAATTAAAATGTTAAAACATTAGGACTAAGTCCTTTAATAAGATTAATAATATTATTAAAATCTTTTTAAAAAAATATCAAACTTTAATGGTATCCATTACTTTAAAACATTAAATGGAAATTATGCTAATCTAACTAAATAATTTATTTAACAATTATACCTCAACACTTATGATTTATGATGTTAATTTAAAAAAAAAATTAAAAATTTTAAATAACAATTTAAAAAAAAAAGATTTTTGAACAAATGTTTAATTTGATACTAGGCATTGAATTTATATCAATTAAATTGTTTTTGAACTTTAGCTAACTTTGTAAACATTAACTTTGTATAAACTAAACTAAATTATTAAAACAAATTTAACACTTATATGAATAATAATATTACAAATAAATAATGATTTCTTAACATTAAAATTTAATATGAATTTTATCAAACACTCAACCTTAATAGACAACCAAGAAACTCTGAACACCAATATTAATACCTCATTAAGATCACTGACTCTTCCTTGAAACAAAAATCCTGATGATGAGTGCTGTTGTGGACTCGAAACGTCCATGAAAATCATGAACTCTGTGGAAATTCCGAGTATAATTTCTGAAAATAATATTATTATTATTATATTTTGGAAAAAGTTACATATGTTGTAACTTATAATATAATAATATAATAAATATTATTATTTAATAATAATATTTTTTTCAAAATAGTGGTTTATTTTTCTTTAAATGGATTAGTTAAGAACTTAAATAAAATTTAGTTTGTTTAAAAAAAATCTTTTTAAATTACTTCTTCTATTTTCTTAGTAAATCCGACTTTGACTTCTTCCACTTGTTTTCTTCCCTTTTAATTTTTGGGAAAACAAAACCATGTGTTGGTTTGGTTTTTTATTTTCTTTTTAAATTATTTTTTTTTACTTTCTTTCCTTTTGATTTTTTTTTACTTTTTCTTTCCTTTTCTTCTTAAGAAATTTCAGACAAGGTTTGAATTTAGCCAAAAGCCGAAGTAGAGATGCCGGTAAAATAACTGTTTTTACGGGAAAACCAATGTAAGTAACGTAAGTGCTCCATAAATAAATCAATAGTAATATAAAAATGTAATGTATGATAGATGATAAATAGTTACATAGGTTTGAGATATATATAAGCCCGCCATACACATTTTCTTAAAAGGACATGACTTTTGACTTTATATAGTCTTTAATTAATAATAAATTAATATTAATATTAATTTATTATTTTATTGTTACAACTTCTAAAGTAAAAGATTTAAAGTAGTCAAGCATCATGGTTAAAACTTGAGTAATGCCAATACTCATCATATCAAATTGTATTTACCTTGAATGTTACTCTTAAACAAGCAAATTTTGGAGATAACTACACAAAAACAGTCTATATGTGTGATAATTAAACATATTTCATGTATCATTCTATATATAAATGTGTACTTAACTATGTTGTGTAGTCCTTATAGTGTACACATGTAAACATCATTTTTTTTTGTAAGTAAGAGAATCTATTATAATACAAAAATGTTACAAAGCGTGGCTGAACCACCAGTCGATGGAGCTTGACCATCATCCCAAAAAGGACCCTTCTTAAAATTGTCTGTTACTGCAAACCAACCCAAGTCAAAGATCAGGCTTGGAAGAGCCCAATCCTGCTTACCACCCAAAAAACTGGTGTCTTCCACTTCTAAGTCTCGGATAGAACCCTTACTGCCATAATCACAATATAGAACCCCAACAGCCCGAGAACAAGAAGAGCCATTAAGGCCTACATGCATAAATCCAGAAATACATTCTACAGACCTACAGACCCTTTATAGACTTTTCTAGGAACAAAAAGAGCCTTTACGGCCTACATACAGTTTTGAGAAACATTGAACTACAAAATAAACCATAACCATGGGAACATCAATAATCCAAACCAGGAGCATCTCAATGTAGATAAACAAAGTGGCTTGAAGAGCTGCCAAAACCAACACCCACTATCTCCTAGCCTCCCAGGGAGGCTGCATGGTAGAGGCTGGGGAGTTTGCCAGCGTTTCACTCGGGTTCGATGCTTCAGCTTCCAGATTGACTAGCAAATTCTAGGCTATCTGTTCCAGCAAGCAGAAACCTGCAGCGCTCTCCTGTTGGCCTCTGCGAATTGTGTCCATCACCTCACGGATGCCATGGGCTGTTTGAATTTTAGCTTGAATATCTCTGGTTAACAGAATCCGTGCAGACCAGAACGGGCTTGGGATTAGTGGGCAGCCCATAATCGTTTCAAATTCGTGGAGTAGATCAATCTCCCTGATTGCTATGAAAGCCTCAACGGTCGTGTGTGTTTCGGCCATATACTGGTCCCCCCAGTTAAAGAGTGACGTGTAAACATCATTATTAAATAAACCTCTTTAAATTATTGCTATGCTTACAACCTTTTGAAGAATATTAAAATGCCGAAAGGAAAAAAATGGAAACTAAGGTGTGTGATTAAATGACAAAAAGAAAAATAAAAAATATGCCAGGAAGAGCTTCCTCCTCATTGTTGAAATGTCATGAAGAGAATAGCAAAAGAAAATAAAATTTTGGGTGGTTTGGTTCATTTATGAGATTTCAAGGAAAAGGTTTCACTATTAATAAGTGATGGACAACTTTTCCCAAATCAAAGATGATAAAATGGGTATGCAAATAGAGAGAAAAATAACAATTGTGTTGAGGACAAAGAGAGTAATGAACTTCATTATCTTCACTTCTTGTTATTTAGTCTTGTACCCAATTTCTCTCAAATTTTATTGTTATTGTTACACATCTTTGAGATACAAAAAAACTAATTTGGAAACCAAAATTGCTTTAAATGCAAGATTAAATGCGTACAAATTAAAGATTCTCATAGAATTTATTGCAAAGAACATTTACTACTTAATTAGATTTGAAAATTTATTGAGGGATTGGGACATATATAACTTTGAAAATTTTGATATTTTTGTGTTATGTCCCATAGTTAATCAGATTGTGTCATAAACAATGTATGGACTATGTGTGAATTAAAACTTGTGCAAGATTCAAATGTTATACCAAGGGAGCTAGTTTAAGATGCCAAATGTAATTCAACCATAGCTATAACATTTATGCCAATCAAATAAACTATAAAGGATACAAGGATGAATGATCATGTTATATTATATGCAATATTTATTTAATCAAATACATCTTCAATATTATTTCCTCTTAATGACTTTATTGCTACAAAGGTTTGTTATGGGAACATGTAGTTTTTGTCTTTCATTTATAAATATAATGGAAAAAACTATTAAGTTTTTAATTTTTATTATCTTCAAATACAAAATTAGAAGGAATTGGTTAAATTGGACTTGCAATCAAGTTGCTTGCGAGTTATCAACTTAGAAAATACCAACAGGGTTCAATTTTTTTTAGGACATAATAAACAAACAATGCTTCGAGGAGCCGCGATCATGAAATGCATAATTTTAGAGCTTATTACAATGAACCTAGGACGCTACGCTGGTGTTTTTTAATTTAATATATTAAATTAAGTTTCAATTCAACAAAAACAACTATATGATCGTCATCAAAGAAGTTTTCCAAACTAAAGTCGGACAAAATAACTACATCCATGACTTTTACTAATCAATGGTATCCTTTCACTAATAATAATGACAATCTAAAAATGTCATTAAAATCACTGAAACATAATTTCATCCAAAATATAAGTCTAAAGTGGGATGGATGATAGTGTAAAAGATGGAGAAGTAAGCCTAAGAAAGTTGTATATATCCAGAATTTGATAATATAACATGCTTTTTCTAATATAAGCATGGAAATACGAGTAAAACAGGCACAATTTTGTGGAATGCATGTTAATGAGAATACCCAAGGCATTGAAATTAGGAATGTTTTCAAACTTAGAAAAATGATTTTATTGATTTATTCCTATTATTTAACTGACGCTATATTAGGAATCAATTATGACATCTAAAATATAAATTAATTTTACACCTACCAATTAGTTACCACAAGGAAGCACAATAATAATAAGCAATAAATGAGTAATATCAATTATTATGCAGGGAACAATAGTGCATAATCAATTGTGAAATAACATTGTAACAGTATAACAAAAAGGCCTTTCAAAGGAGTTCAAATTTTATAGTCTTCTGCTATATGAAAGTTACATTACAACTAAGATCTCTGGTAGGAAGTTGGTCCGACCAAAATATCATTCTTAAAGTAAACTAAAAAACACACATAATCTGCACTAACAACTGATAAATAATATGCACTAACAATTATAGAGAACACCTTTCTCCATCCCCTTTTCTCAAGAATACCAAATATAAAACAAAACAGACCTATATCTAGAGATACGTTTAAAATTGTTGGTTCAAGCAACAATGTAAAAATGGTGAATGGGGCTTATGGTCCAAAAACATGATTGTATATTTGTTTCTATTCTATTTTATGGTAAAAATGGCGTTTGTATAGGGGTTTTGGGGGCCAAAACCTCCACCCAAAATTGGTCCAAAACATAATGACTCCTTCCCACATAAATACAGGGAAGTTGGGAATTTATTGAAACATAACCCCCATTCTGCCAAAAAGGACCAAAAACCCTAAAATGAGAAAGGGTAAAGAACCAATGGATCTACCATTTCTTCCTCTAACAAAGAAATAACAATTCTAGACATTGGTGGCTTAGGCCTACAGTATTCTTGGTAAATGTTGTCATATGAATGTTGATTTTACTCAAGTGGAACATGCAAAACTCCCCTTGTGGTTTCATCCCCTTCATCAACATAGATGATTTCATCTTCACATGAGGAATCTTCCTCTTCTTCTCATACATAATATTCAACAACAGGTACTAGTTTCATGGATGTAAATAATTTCAACTAATTGTCACTTTCCACAGGAGTAGAGGAAATTGATATGATACCACTATAATGTACCTTTCTTGAATTAAGATACACTAGGAAGAAAATTGAATGGAAACAATGACTAGTTTTGACAAGACTTGTACAAACACTGCTAACTGGACTCAAACCCTTTCTAAACCTGGTGCAGAGATTGAATTGAATGTCTATAATAGTTTATAGTAACCTAAAAAAGCTCCATACTTCTAAATCAACACATTTACTGAGCTACTTCATTCCTAGGACAACCCTTTGGCTAAACCAAAGGATCTAAGGTAAAAAACCTAGGGCTTATGTGAAACCCAATGGGTTTTTCTATGTGATGGAATTGGGTGGATTGTGTCTAAGTCCTAATACCTTTATTATACTTAAAAATGATAGTTTATACATGATTTAATAAAATTTGGGAGTATAGAGAGGTCATGGCAACTTTGGGACTACATGGCAGGGAGATTTCCAATTCGAAATTAAGCATGCCTAAGGTCACGAATATCTATTTTATGACTTGGAAGATGTTGATTTCATTATTAGATAACAACAACAACTAAAAGAATTGAAATTCATTGAGCAGGAGATAATAAACTAAAATAATATTGACAACTAGTTAAAATCCATGCCAATCTAGAAAGGGTGTAGAAAACCCATAAGAATTCATACTTATGCATTATGAAAGTTCAAGAATAATATCAAAGGTTCAAAATAATATCAATTGCACAAAAAATGAGATAATAGTATTCCCATAATAGTCTCATGACTTGACATCTTTCATTACAATCAATCATCATGAGAAAAGAACTAGAAATCTTCAGAATTTGAAGTACTGGATTCGCAATACTTCTCTAAATTTCAAACCAGAATTCAATCTGGATCAAAACCTGAAATTAATCCAATGATAAATGCTAGATGCATTCTCCACAAATCTAACTGAAGAATCCCCTAGCTGAAGAAGCAGCAAGGGCACATCTCCTAGTTGTGATTAGCGGCACATATTCAAATTCGAATTGAAAGCTTATAGATATCAAATACAAAACATAATTGACCAAAATATGTGAATGATACACTATTCCTTTCCTTTTTAGACTGATTAACTTCTGGTGCAAGATACAATGGTCCAATGTGCCTTCATGAGCCATATTAGGAGTTGTTGCTTTGTGAATCTTTTCTTTGCTTTCTGGTTTTTCCTACTTTACTACATTTGAATTTCCATTTCTTTTTTTCTCTGCTTTATCCTGCATTTTCTTGCTTTTACTTCCTTATTTTGATTTTCCACTGCCTTTCTTCCTTTCTTCCACTGGCATGTTTTTTCTTACTTTATTTAGTTTCCTGGTTTTCATTGATTTCTAGCTTTGGATGCTTTATTCTAACTTCCTTCTTTTTCCAATATTTCGAAATATTAATATAGTATCCCTTATGTGACCTCCTGGACACATAGTCATCAACACTTATGCAAAAATTAATTTATTCATGAAAATAAAATTAACTATGAACCCTCTCAAACATTAGAGTTATTCAATTTCCTAGCTAAATAATGCCTTGTTGGTAACAAAAAAATTGTCCACATAGCTCTCTATTGTCCATACTATAATTATACATTGGAATCCAACCATTATTCCTCCATTTGGACCTTCAAAAATAAATTCCATCCAAATTGGTCCAAAACATCATTATTCCTTCCCTCATAAATACATGGAAGACGAGCATTTATTGCAATATAAGCCCATTCTCTCAAAAAAGGACAAAAAAACCCTAAAATGAGAATGGGTCAAAAACCATGGAAACATACCATGCACTATGAAAAAGAATCAACCAATACCATGGGAAAAGAAATCTTGGATCACCCTATAAATACATTGTGAAGGTCTCCCCACAAAAAAAAATTTCACACTTTTTACTCGTCAGTCACTTTTAGTCACATTGCTCACCGTTCTTCCACACCTTTCCATATTGTATGTTGATTGTATTCTATACAGTCCTTGATTCAGACTCCCGTTGACAACCATAGGTGGAGAAAATTAGAGAACCATATCGTAGAAGCCATCAGACCACATCCTCAAACGGCTGCAGTGGCCCACTTTATAAAGGTATGTTGCATTTGTTTTATTAAAATTAGAAAATCTAAAAATATTTGTTGTTGTTTGCTTGTACGTCAAGGTTGAGTATTTCACTTGCACGATGAACTCTACCTTTATATCCCTTTGATCCAAGGTATATGTTTTTGCACATAGATGGAGAGAAATATCCACTACACTTGTCCAAAATTAATCCCAACAATTAATGAATTTTCTCCTAAAACCATAGGAACTCAATGGGTTAACATGATGATCCATATATCACCAAAATGGGGACATTACATTTTTCGCATGTGGAGAAGTTTCCATTCGAAGTTCTCAGCATTGTCCAAAGGTTTCTCCAATAGTTTTTCTCTGCAAAACTACTTATTGGACTCCAACACCATGTACCATATCCTAACTCGCCAAGTACTAGGGGGCAAGTATTATCATTGGACTGTCATTCTTTAAGAATTTATTTGGAATTTTCTAAGTCTAAATATAACAAATATTTGATTTTTGTTGAGCTTATATGTGATCTTCCCTATATAGATGGAGAATCTGATCCCATTGACTCTCTTCTCGATGAGTCATTGTTCCTCATTAGTAGATTTGAACCATGGCATGGATACATTATTTTATATCTCCAAACCCAACAATTTTATCTTGAGTTATTTCGTTGTGATCGTAGTCGCATTCACCATGATGCAAAGTATTATCTCATCATTGGTGACACTTTATATCGTTGTGGTATTGATTCCATTATACAATGATGTTTAACCCATGAATAAGTTGAATTTGTTTTGCATGAGTGTGACTCTAGAGCATGTGGAAGTCATCTCTATGGAATGGATATATCCCAGAATATCCTATGCACTGGATATTTTTGGCCTTGCATTTTCAAAGATTGTATGGAGGTCATTAAGAAGTCCCCCCCTTTTCCAATATTTTCATCCTAAAAAGTGTTCTCATCCTACTATGTTGCATAAAGTCATTGTTTCCATCCCCTTTGCAAAACGGGGCATTGATTTCATGCATTGTAATCCTAACTCATTCATGGGGCATGGTTATGTTATTGTCATTGTTAGCTATTTTACCAAGTCAGATGAGGTTATGCCTACATATGTTAAATACTATAAGATTTTTGCACTCTTTGTCTTTATCCACATCATCTCTAGTTTTGGAGTCCTACAAGCCATTGTGATGGGACATGGTTCCCACTTTAGGAATCATATGAAAGCTGAATTAAGTACCAATTTAGGTTTTTATCATGAAAACTCGTCTTCCTACTATCGACAATATAATGCAAAATTACATGCCATCAATAAGGTCTTGAAAACCATGATTCAACACATGGTAGGGACGCAAAAATCCAATTGGAATTTGATGCTCTTTTCATATCTATGAGATTATAAGATTTCAATAAAACTAGGAATTGATTTTACATCTTTCAATTGGTCTATGAAATATTTTTTTTGCCTATCAAATGTGAGATTCCATTTCTTAAGCTAGTTGTCGAACTCTTGCCTAGTACCTCCCTAGAGGAAGAGGAACTCTTGATTTTAATGGAATATCTTTAGGATATCCTCAGAATGGGATCTACCACAAAAGTACTATGCTTAGAATCATTATGCATGTGTACTTGGTATATATGTACCATAAATCGGTGTGTTTTTGGTGTGCTGTGTTTTTTCTCTTATTCTGCGTGTGAATATTTTATTTACCTATGACTACTTATCCCACTTTGTGCTTCCATGGGTAGATGTCGGTTTATTCTGAATTTGGGGACAGTGCTAGTAGACATAATAGAAGCCTTGCCTCGATAACTTGGGGTGATTTATTTCCTCATTGATGAGTCGGTTAGTTTAGGTAGAGTTTCCCTAGGTCTAGTGACCAATAATAATCTTGAGTACCATGTTGTAATAGGTATTTTGACCAATGCTTCCTCTTTCGACATATTCCATATTATTATTAAACTGCACTCTCAACTCATGGTTTCAAAGTTAAAGCGCTTTTATTCCATCCACGATCCTCCGTTACTTTGTCTTTACAGAAGAATACATATTCTTGAGATATCATTTGATTTTATATAATATGAACATATCTCTGGAGAATTGAACACAATCACTGACCCTTTAACCGATTTCAAATTAAATTGGCTTATTGCACATACATGAATATTTCATCATTAGGTGAACATATAAAAGCACAAAACATTATAATATAAATAACACATGTAGGAAATAAGTAGTCCAAATAATATCCATGTAAATATCATACCAAAATTTTGTCACGTCATATGTCCAAAAATGATACATAGGGGGGAAATTGGGCTATATTTCCCATACATAATGTAAATGTCATAAAACACTAAGAGAGACTACTAGGCCATCTATATCCTAATCCTCATCACGAGGTGCATTGTGCTCATGGTAGCACATAACTGCTCAAACCAATCGGTGTAGGAGATGACTAATAATATTAGGAACCCCTATGGTATTCATTTACAAATGGTAGGAGACCTTATGTAACCTCATAGTAGGAATACCCATAGTAAGTTCCTAAAGGTTCCACTCCACATCTCAAAGTCTTCTAGTTTAGACCCTTACCATTTGATAACCTTCCCCGCATTGATGCAATGGTGATAAGCCTACTGCCATGTCGCTCCTCGATCTGTGACATAAAAAATGTACTAATTAGATTCCCATTGTACAACAAAAAAAAATACATAAAAAGACAAAAACAAATTACTTTTCATGGCCACATTTTCTAAGAGACATACCTATAGCATCCCATTGTTCTCCCTCTTGAAGCACTAGATATCTATCTACATGGAAATCCACATCAACGTAAGGATAATCCTATATCATGGGGATTTGGTTCTTCCAGCATGCAAAGAAACTAGCAACATATTATAGAATTTGAGGACCTACTAGTTGACTTGCATTGTTAGTCCAACATTCCATTTGTGACTTGGATGGGGGTCAGATCGACATATCAATATGTGGGCGCAGTAGCGATACTTTCTCTAAAAAAAATGATACCAAGAGAGTTCTATATATGAATTGTTTATGTCTCCCCATCCTACATTTGGTGATGTGTTCCTTCAATTTGACCAACACACCACCACACTAGTTGAATATTTTAGGACCAAGGAAATCAATGGAATATGCCAATTGTTCCTTAGTACAATGGTGAGCCCCTACACTCCCATCCAACTTTGAAATTGTAAACAAGATAGTGCATAAGGGTCAATCAACTACATATTTAATTGGTATCTTGCCACCACTCTTTCGAGTTCCCAATATGTAGTATTGTGTTATATAGCCCTCTATACTCTCATACGGTTCTTCGATTACTGGCTAGGATGACTAGTGATCCTCGTTTATAGAGACCAGTCAAAAACTAGATTTCCTCTAACTCAATTTCAAGAACATGATGTCCCACATTAAAATATTGGTTATCAACGTCCCACATGCCTATCAGATGGTTTAGGATGAGTCTGTGTTTCTTCATGCTATGGGTCTTAATATACTTCAACAACCTATAGTTTGGATTACATCCAAGGTGTTTTGGTCATGTAGGGAATCCATGACATCAAGTTCATTATTCCTCTCTTCCCACTCAATCATTATGGTTTTTTGGGACAACAATCTCCTATAGATCACCAAAAGGGAACATGATTATATTTTGAACTTGAAATTTTGCAAGATGAATGAGTAACAAGCTTAAAATTTTCCCTTTTTGCACATTATCGCTACCCCACAATGACTTACAATATGAAAATTACAAAATTTCACTCTTCCACAGTTATCCACAAAGCAAAAATTCTCAATTTTTTTCTCCTATCAACCTTATAGGAGGCGATAATTTTGAGAGGCAAAATTTAAATCCAAACAAGGCCTTGAATCCCTCCTAAACTTGCATGAAATTGGAAAATAAAAACATGAATGGAAATATCTTGATAATATCACCAACTTGGTTCAGACAATAGGTTGAATGGTGTCTCAGATCTCCCATAATAAGTAGTTGAATTATAGCTTCCAAAAAGGGATAAATCTCTTGTGAGGTAATAAATGACATTACTTTTACCAATTTTTATTTTTTATCCTCATGTAAACTAGTTATTTTTCTCATGTTCAGACCAAGTTCTTCTTTTCAAGCTATTTTTTGACTTAATTAAATGTTTCATTATGGGATTCTAACACAATTTATGCCTAGACATGACCAATTTTTGACATGATAACGAGAATAGGATCTTTCTAAGTCTTGGTGACCTTGTACATATGTGCATGCTTTAAATTTTTCAATCGCATTAGCACCATGAAATCGTCATATTTCAAGTTATGTTTGATCCCCTTGTCGACCTCATTAAGACTAGTTACAAAAAAGGAACTCTACATAGCTTTCTTTAATCTTTTCTCAAACTCCTTAAAGGTGAAAATATTGCCAAGCAATCTTTGTCTCTTTCATGCTCATTAAAGGGATTGAAATTGGAATCTATGTGGTATCCGTTTACCCCTTTTTTCAGGTTGTGTAGACTAGTTGCGAAAAAAGGTATACTCTAGTCAATATTGAAGGTGTACTCTAGTCAATATTGACTAGAAAAGTTCTCGTACAAATTTATTCTTTTTCGGGTGAAGGGGACTAAACTTACAAAAAAGACTCTTTAGAGTCTTCTTCATATTCTTTCCAAACTATCTAAATATGAAAATATCACCTATTTTTCCTTCTTTGGACTTGTAAGACAATGCATTGAAGGGCCCATATGGGATTGATCCTATCCTTCTTCAGGTTTGTTAGACATATGATGAGTCACTCATCTACGAAAAGTTATACCAAGCATCTATTATCCTCCTCAATAACATTTAAAAAAATAGGTACTCATCCATCATGATGGGGGGGAATTCAGAAGAATAGGTTAGTTTTGTTGGAAAGCTTTATGGCAACTTGTTGTCGCCCTTGAACATAGCACCTGCTTGTGTCTTGTCTTATAGTTGGGTAATCTGCTTGCCTCTAAGTTGTACCAATCATATGAGTCACTTGTTAAACTCCTTCGAAAAATGTCACAATTATTGTCCCACTATGTTTGGTTCATATTTCTTAGAGTCAATGCTACCAAGTCACTTGTATGATGCCCGATGTTTAAGGTAATTGCATGCATGAGTCAACCTTTTTGTACTATTATCGACCTCCATCCTTGTTTGATTTTATGCTCATTGGATACATCATCTTACAACACTTTCCTATGTCAGGTTTGTGTCGATGATGTGGGATACATTATTGTCCTCCTTTGACGAGTTTGTAGCTGTCGACATCAAGGAAAAATTTAGGGGTGAAATTTAGCCTATGGGCTATTTTCGGACTTTTTCTTCCAAAAAAAATTCGTCAATTTTCCTTTTTTTCAAAGATGATTCACCCAAATTCCACAGTATTTTTCTTTACTCTAAAAATCGCCAAAATGATCAAAAACTATATAAAGTCCTTAGAAATTTGAATATTTAAAAAAAAATCATCAAACATATTATGGTTGCAAATTTAACAATTAGTAAGGTTTGCCAAGGTTTCTACACTTTGAGAAAATTATGGATCCTTCAAAATTTTCCCCAAAATTCTATCTGCTAAACTCGATTGATATTGAGGTGGTATCTCCCTTTTTACCCTCTTTAGGAAGGTCGAAGCTCTTTCCCTTCATGCTAGGTGCGTTGATGGTGCTTTTTCCCTTCATGCTAGGTGCGTTGGTGTCGACGCTTCGTCTCCTACTGCTAGGTGCGTTGACGGTGCTCTTTCCCTTCATGGAAAGTGCGCCGGTGGTGTTTTGAGGGAAAAAAACGAAGCTTCGAGGCCCTTCTCGAAGGTGGATGAGGTGGAGTTCTATTCCTATCATTTAGGTGAGGTGGCATTCAGTTCCTAACCTATTGGGAAGATCCCTTAGATCCCTCCTCTTAATCCTCAACCTACTCTATCCATTTAGCATTATAAATTAAACCCTCTCTCCATTTGGAAGGGAGGAATGACTATGGTACTATTATGCTAGTGGAATTTATAGGTGATCCCTACCATCCTTTGGGAGGATTACTATCTTGCTTTGGAGGTGTTGGCTTGGATTGTTGGATGGAAGATTGTTGCATTAAGGCTAGGTTGTGATGTTCCTTCTTTTATGTAATTCTATGTATCTCCTTGATTACATTAATACAAATCTCTTTCCATAAACATTGTTGTGTTAATGATGTTTACAGCTTTCTTCCTTAACTATAACCTTAAATGAATTCATGTTTAGATACGCATGTACTCTTTGTTTGTTTTCATTTTCTCTACAAGGTTTTGCAGCTAAAGATCTGAAGGCTCTGGAGCTTGGATCAAAAAAGGTAGAAGACGATTTTCATATTGCAGGTAAGTGATCTATATGTTGTCTTGCATCTCTATTGATCTAGTAAAGTAGATTTTATTCTGTACTTGATTTGTTCTAGATCCACTTCGACTAGGGAGATCTGGCTTGAGTCTGCTTGAGTAGATTTATCCAATAACAAGAACCAGTTGAAGAATCAGAATGGATTATCATGATAGTAGCACAAGAAAAGAAAAGCGCATGAGAAGTCAAGATATGTGTTGATCTCAGGAAATTAAATGATGCTTGTTTGCACAATCCATTTCCAACTCCATTTACAGATCAAGTATTGGAGAATGTTGGAGGACAAGAAACGTATTCATTTACAAATGGATTCTCGGGCTACCATCAGGTCAGAATTGAAAAAGAAGATCGATACAAGACTTCCTTTGCAACGGAGTCAAGATGCTACTAGTACACGGTAATGCCCTTTGGACTCAAGAATGAGCCTGCAATATTTTCTAGAATTGTAGTTACTTCCTTTAAAGATTATATACAAAAAATTCTTGAATTCTACTTTGTTGATTGGACAGTATTTGGTCTTATAAAAGATCACATAGAAAGTATTAGAATGATGTTGGATCAATGCCATCAGTACCAAATTTCTCTCAATTTGAGAAAATGTATTTTGTGTGCGCCTTTTGGGGCTCTATTAGGCCACATGGTCTGTCATGATGGGATTTTGGTTGATCTAGCTAAAATCACCATCATCCTAGACTTACCACCACCCACCAAAATTAAATATTTAAGAGCAACGCTAGGACATACAAGATATTACAAAAAGTTCATCAAAGGATATGCACAAGTGACTACCCCGATGGAGAAATTGTTGAAAAAATATACTAAATTTCAGTGGACAGACGAATGCTAGGAGAGTCTGGGTCAGCTGAAAAGCAAAATTCCCATTGCACCCTTACTCATATTTCCATATTGGAAAAAATAATTCCATGTTCATGCTGACGCATCCTCTGTTGCTCTTGGAGTGGTACGAATGCAATGAGGAGAAGGAGAGATTGATCACCCCATTGCTTTTGCTAGCGAGAAGTTATCAACTGCAGAAAAGAATTACAATGCAACAGAGAGATAAGGACTTGCGATGGCCTATGTATTGCAAAAATTCAGACATTACTTGCTGGAGGGACATTTTAAAATGTACACTGACCATTCGACATTGAAATATTTGGTTAATAAGCTAGTGGTTGGGGGGAAGATTTGTTGATGGCTTCTCCTCTTCCAAGAATTTGACTTTGAGATAATTGTTGAACCAGGTCGATTAAACATGAGACTATTCCACCTATCAAGAATAGAGAGTGGAGACATAACATTCTACCCTATTCTATAATGTATCCTAGTTAACAAAAAGTGAAAAGATTCTTGAAATATTTCTTATTTTGGTCATACTGTTTTGCTCGTAACTTGGATTCGGGAGGGTTGTGGACCATTGGAAAGGTCTTGAAATTCTCTACAACTTTTCAGTTTTGAATTTTTCCTAATTCCTTACCGATTGTCTGTGACGGGCATTTTAGTAAAAAAAACATATTTTAAAAGATGCTTTGTTACTAAAATGCCCGCCCCGGACAAACGGTATTGTAGAGAATTTGAATACCTTTCCCAATGGTCCAGAGTCCACCCAATTTATAGTTACGAATGAAACATTATAATCAATATGAAGATATCAATATGAAGATATCATACTGTTCCTAACTATGGGTTTTGCACTAGCCAAGTTCACAACAACAAAGAAGAAACAGTTAGTAACACGAGTTGCAGATTTCTAATGGATTGTTGGCCACTTGTATAAACTGGACCTGGATCAGATACCGTGACGTTGTGTTTTTGAACATGAGCGACCTATTATTTTAAGTGAAGCACATGTCGGTATTGCAGGAGGACACTATGCAAAAGGTGATTGTGTGCAAGATATTACAAGCAGGGTTATGGTGGCCTACTATGCATGTAGATGCTCGAGATTATTGTCGCAGTTGTGATGTTTGCTAAAGAACAGGAAAGCCATCCAGAAGAGATGAAATGTCGCTAGTACCACAACTCACCTTATAGGCATTTGATAAATGGGTTGTTGACTTTGTGGGACCTATTAGTCTAGCAGGCAAGCACATATGAGCTAGGTATATTATCACTACGATGGATTACCTAACTCGATGGGAAGAAGTTGCGCCCGTCAAGGATTGTACTACTGCAACGATAACAAAGTTTTTATTTGAAAATGTTGTAACAAGTTTCAGGTTCCCAAAGATATTGATTAGCAATCAAGGTATGCATTTTGTTAATCAGTTGATTAAAGAACTAACTGATGAATTTCATATACAGCATAGAAGAACAACTCCATATCACCCGCAAGAAAATGAAGTGCTCGAAGCATTTAATAAGATTCTGGAAAATGCGCTAACCAAAGTTTGCAATACAAGAAGGGATGATTGGGACTAGAAAATTTCCGCAGTACTATGGGCATATCACAGAACATGTAAGAAGCTAGCAGACCAGACACCGTTCAGGTTATTATATGGACAAGAAGCTGCCATGCCTGTGGAATATATTTTACCAAGTTAAAGAGTGGCAGCGCTCACAGAAATGACAGATGTTGATGATGTCGAAGAAATATTACCTTAGTTAATTCATTTGGAAGAAGAACAATTCATTGCAGGATTCCATCAAAATGTAGAAAAACAAAGGTAGCAGGTATGGAATGATAGACACATTAAGAACAAGCAATTTTCAGTCGAAGGACTTGTTCTTATGTATGACAACAAAATTTTCAAGCACCCAGGTAAGTTGAAGACACATTGGTTAGGTCCTTATGTGGTTAAGGAAATCACTAATGGAGGAGCAGTGAAATTGAAAAAATTAGATCGCACGAAATTCAGGGGGCTCATCAATGGGAGTCGGTTGAAGCCTTATTTTGATAACAACAACAAGAAAAAAAATGATGAGAAGGACTGATAGGAGAAGAGAAAACAGTGAATTTCACATGAGGCGCGACGAGCAAAGTATGGCCCTAAAAACAATGGCGAGATGGTACAATTATGACAAAGGATTGTTGAGGTGACAAATATTAAATCCAAATACAACAAGAAAATTTGAGTAGATATCAAGGGAAGTTGAGGGTAACTTCCTCCATTAGTATCAGGACATCACAACAAAAAGCGGGTGACGTAGTTGGCACCTCCACATAAGAAGTCAGACCAAGAACCCACGTGATGGTTCATGGTGTCATTATGCCACTCGATGATGGTGCCTATGAGGATTTGACAGAATGATGGCTGGAACGAACACACTATTGGTGGTCGATTACCAGCTCGAATCCTTATAATGCCACAACCAGAATCATTTACAAGACACAAAGTGACCGAAAACCGGTGGGGAAGTATGACTAGTAAGAGTTCCAATGCTAATGGCCCTAGGGGTCCTATCGAGGAAACTGTAATGACTGTTCTGAGTAAGATCAATGTTGATCGATATGTTCTGGTGAGGACCGAGAGCCACTTGGAGAGTAATCCAGTTTCAGGTTTCCATGCAAAAACGTCTCCAACCATCTTGGTATGGATGTTAATGAGGAAACCTTCTGATACTCGTAAGAGCATTGTTGTCTTAAAATAATTAAGAATGAATGAAGAAGCAGTGGAAACAATTCAAATACCAAAGTCCATCCCGTTGAAGCCTTCGGACAAGACTGTGGAATTAATTTCCACAGCGGCATAGTATCCATTGCAAGGAACTGCTGTTTTGAACGAATGTTCAGACTGTGGGGAGTAGAAACAAAGGAAAAATTCATCACCATCATCACGATAAGTCTCTGAAAAACACAAAAGGTGAAGATGAATTCAAACGAAAGTTTAATTGGCACACTCCGGTGGAAGGAGGTACTACATGTAGAGGATGACTAATCTCACCAGCACTGCACCACAAAGAAATATTGACCATGCGCTAGTTTGAGTGACTACTGCGAGTTCTTAGGCTTACCCAGATGTCGCATACTCATTCACAAGTAACGCCAAGGAAGAAGGAAAAACATGGGATGAGTTGGAGGCTGAAGCTAGAAACACCGACAAGGAAAATCAGTGGCACTGATAAGTTCCTCATCCCATCTGTCCTACTCTTTTGAGCGGTAAATGCATCCATTAAGAAGAACAATTACAGTGGTACCAAGAGATATAAAGGATAGAGTGCGTAGAAAATAAAAAACGAACATACAATCAGACATAGAAGGAACATACAGTCAGACACAAAAGGAACATAACGTCAGATGCAGAAGGAACATAATTCATCATGTATACCAGAAGGTGCGCAAGGTAGCGGCCTCTGTAGAAAGAGTCATGCCGGAACACGTCAGTTCTGACCTGGTGGAGCACATGTAGAAAACAAAAGAAGAAGTATGCGCAGAGACAAAGAAGTTGGCGAAAATCGTGGAGGATTTTCAGAACAAAATCAACGCAAGTCAGTTTATGGAGAACTAGTTCGCGTGGCTCGAGATGATCCACAAGTGAGTGTTAGGGGACTGTTAGGCCTCGGGATAGTAGGGAAGAATCCATGTAGAATTTTTCCTAAGTATGGAAGAAGAACATAAAGGAGAAGAGAAAGAAGCTACGACAGAGGAAGCAACATCAAACGAAAGGGAAGGATGTTGCGACAGAAGAAGGGAAGAGAAGAAGAAGACAAAGAGAAGGCATGGGACGAGGAATATGCACCATAGAAGTAAGACGCGACATAGGAAAGAACAAGATACAAGATGACATGGCAGAATATGAGTAGAAGCAGGCATGCAAATAGTGTAACGACCGAAAAATGATAGTAAGGCATAATGCTGAGAAAGAGACAGTCCTTAATGATCATGGGTACGAGCTCAGCTGGAGCCGATGGAAGCCACACGTGTGAAGGAATATTTGTAAGTCAGGCTGATAGTGCCTTTCGTTATGTGCTGCTAGAATAGGAAAGACAACCTGTTGGCTGGATATAGTAAGTCGGCTAAGAAAGCGACTGAAAAGGAGTCTATAATGAGTATGTTAGAGTGTGTATCGAGTCGATATTGAGTCTATAACAAGCATGTATGAGATCTATATCGAGTCTTTAATGGGTCTATAAAAGAAGTCACCCAAGTTGTAAATGGGTTAGTTGGTGTTAGCCTGCTAGTTGATTAGTGGATGTAGCATCTGAGTAATCTCTAGACTCTTGGAAAGAAGCTTGAGCTAGACTTGAGGTAGGCAGTTTTGGTTAATGACTTTGTATCAATGAGTGCATCAGAGTAAGAGGTTTTGCAGCTGAGTGCACAGAACTGTAGAGAAGGTTGAGTCGATCCAAGTTGTGTACGGATCGCTAGTAGGAGTAGAATATGAAGAGAAAGAGAGAATATTAGAGAGCATGGGAGGAAAAGTCTGTAAAGATAGAAGAGAAGATCTTGAATAGAGTCTGCAACTTTGTGTGCAGACAAAAGGTTCATTTATTTCCTCATGCCAGATGAAGAGAACCTTGTGGTTTTTTCCTAGATGGGTTTTCATGTTACCTGTTCTATGATATGTGTGAATGTTGAAGTAGCTTAGATATATGTGTGAATGTTGTGTTGAATGACTGGTTTATTATTGTGTTGCAAATGGATAAATGTATGACTGACGCATTATAATAATGAATATGCTTATGCTGTATGTTCACTGTTTGTTTACGTAAATCGCATAAAGAAGGGTTGGATCATAACTTGGTGTTGAAGTGTTGTGCATACAAGTGACCCACCTTCTCAGTCTTCATTGGAAACCTTGGTGCAAAGCTAAGGTACTAAAAAATCCTCCCCCACAAACTGTGGAAACGTGGTTTTGGAAGTTACCCATAAAACTGAGATATCTTGGGTGAGACGACATTTGTGTTGTAGGTGCTGCCGGCTGAGCTTCGCTCCGTCAGGTCAATATCTTGGGCTTTGTTGTGTTGACCAAGAAGGGACTGAACCTGGGTCCAGATATAGAAAGAGAGGGATGAAAGCCAACAAAGTGTGTTTGAAATATTGCACCTTTAACATAAATCTCTTGTCTTTTTTAAATCAAACATTGAAATTACTTGTTGTTTTGTACCTTCTTCTCTATCTAGGGCCACTTGTTAGGACCCATCACCTATACCTTGCACCTATACATTGAGTGAATGAAACAATCTATTGTTGGTTGAAGACTTTCATATACAACAATAGATTTTCCTAAAGAGTGCAAAACTATTTCCAAGCTTTGTTGACTCTTGACAGGGTGTTCCAAATTAGAAAGGTCACCCTTCAATTTTGCATGGTGGGATGTGCAATATTTAAGGGTCAATTTTTTAACATAATTTTCTTAAGAAAGATCTTTAGGTATATGTAAGTCATAAGTGGTTATGATCCACTTATGATGCTACAATCATCCTCTTGTTCAACAATGACTCTCACTTAACCTTCACCCTCATCTTGATCAATGACATCATGTTGATCCTTCCCCTACAGCCATCAAGAGAGCCATAATCCTCTACAAACACAAAGTGTCATGAAACCATTTACCCCATAATACTAAGTGTGCTATGATATTTCATTAATTTTACCCATAAACACCATGTTGTTCTAATTCATTATTCTACTGGTTAAAAGTAAGTTTTAGAATTGAATTATGGATGCATTTGAACACCATGGCCAATATAAACATGAACGAAAACAATGCAATCATATTTTAACCCCTATGGATGTAATTAAACCTTTATTGATTAAAATTTTATTCTATTATGCTATTGATTAAACTTATACTTAAAAACTTATATTGTTTAAATTTTTATTTAAAACTTAATTTAAAAAAAACAAATATACCTGTTACGCTGATATGCGTTTTTTCTCCCGTCCGTTTTTTAAATAATTGTATCTTCTTAGTCGTCCATCTCACCAATGAACTACCGCCCCGTGTAATTTTCCTTGCCCAACTAACATCCACCATGTCTTTTGGATTGGATAAGTTTGGTTTTCTATTACGTGTTCACTGTGTCTGTGTCGGTTCCCTGTAACTCTGCGTGTTGAAGAAGTTTACATTTCCATTTGCAATTGTGTGTTCACTTCCTCTGCATCATTCCCCGTAACTCTGTGTGTTGAATAAGTTTCCATTTGCGATGCTGGTCCAAGAAATTCATTGTATGCGTCCTTTATCTTATATCATTTTGAATATCAAGATTCAAAATTTAGGGTTCGATGCATGTAGAGGAGAACGAGGAAGCTAGAAGGAAGAGATTGACAGTGAGTAACCCCAAGGTATGGCCTATTGCTGCAGTCTGTGAAATACTTAAATTTCTCAAATCCATCTCTGAAGATCAGTGTAGTTGCATCTGCATTACGACCCGTCCAGCAGAAATCGATGAGTGGACAAAGATGTTGATAAGCTCTTTAAAGACTAAAGATAATGAAGCAAGAGGAGTCGTAAGCCTGGCTTTGGATGCCCTGCAAAATTACATCTCTTAGAACAGAGAATGCGATGGTGTGCAAGACTATGACATTGTTTCGTTAATAGTACCAAGGTTGGAAGAAATATTTCTCAACATTGTACTAAGTAGCTGGTTGAGAATTGATGGTTTTTCTAGCGCTCTGGTAGCTAGAAGGGCTATCAAAGATTATGTTGTGGACAGTAGAGGAAGTGGGATTGTTGAAAAATCATTCAGGTGTATTCTAACGTGGAACACACCACTATTTTCCAAGTGCTGACATTTAGAGGTAGTCTGCTAAGCTTTGGAACATTATCTTTTATAATTAGTTCTGTGAACTTGATTTTCTCTTTTGCTTGGGTTGTTCTTATTACATTGGAGGGAGGCATTGGAAAATGGTATGAATCGTACACTCTATGACCGCATGGTTTCTTCGCGATCCGTTGGTTTAGCTAGTGCCCACTCGAATATCTGCTGGTTGTTATTGTTCCTCTTCGCACTCAAGTACGTCTCTATGCCCCCGGCTGACTCTGCAATTGGAGTACCATTTTCAGCGATCCATGCACTCTCCTCAAATGAAAACAAATATAAAAAAAAGGACAGACATACGACGTGAAGAGGCATATGAAGATGGTTCTCTATTCAAATCCCAACAAGTTTATGAGCAAGCCCCTTCTTCACAGCTCATGCAACGATCTATATCTTTGGCCCGTCTCAATGCACATAAGGATTTTCTCATGGATACTGCACAGGCTGCGGAGAGGATCCTTCATACCAATGTCTCCATCCCTGATTTCAATGAAGCCTATGACAAGTTTAAGCATATGTATCCCAAGTAAGGGAATACATGCAAGGTGGACGAGCTCTGAATTGATGAATATGGTCACCTAGAGGTCTGTTATAATTCCGAGAAGAAGGTATGTTTGGACTATTGTGGTTTTGGGCTATTTTCATTTCTTCAAACAATTGCAGTGTTGGGAATCCTCCACATTTGAGATTTCTGAAATCTCTACGAATTTGAGCAATCATGCATTGTTTGGAGCTCCTGAAAAGGGGACTTCAGAGCATGACATAAGGATATAATCATGGAGTACCTGAGTATTCAAGAGAGTGAATACACCATTGTTTTGACCGTGAGCAGGGATCTGTCTTCATACTGTTAACATACTCATACCCATTTCAGCAAAACCGGAGGTTGTTGACTATATCATAATCGAATCAGTAAATTGGATGACTCAGAGTGCAAGGGAGAAGGGTGCAAAAATAGACAGCGCTTGGTCCAGATGGCCTACCCTCAGGTTCTGTTCCACCGAGATCAGTAAGCAGCTCCTGCGTAAGAAGAAAAGGAAGAAAGATTCAGCAATTGGGATTTTCCTATTCCCTGTGCAATCCAGGGTGAAAGGCGCCAAATACTATTATCAATGGATGTCACTGGCACACCAGAATAATTGTCATGTATTGCTGGATGTAGAAGCTTTGGGTTCCAAGGATATGGACTCTCTTAGACTCTCTGTTCAGGATAGATTTCATCATCACGTAGTTCTACAAGGTATTTGGTTCAACGTTTATTTTGTTTTTATATGTAGTTTCAAGTTTGTATTTCAACGTTTATTCACTATATCGACTTGTTTCAAGATTACTTTCATCTTGCCAAACTATATTTCTTTGATATATGACTTTGTGCAGATATATATTTCTTTGATATATGACTTGTACAACATATCTACAGTGAATATGTTTCTTAGTATATATCCTTGGTCTCTTATGAATTTTTTCAAAGTAATGGCCGGACCATTTATGTGTTTCTTTTAGCTTGTGATGAGTTTGTTGTGTCTCATGCGTCAACTTCAGAAAGATTTTAGAAGAGCATTAATGCGCAAAGGTGGGATGCTGTAAATCATGCTACATCTATATATGACTGCAGAAATATTTGTCTCAACTTTTTGGGAAGTATCTTGGTTTCGAATCTCTCTGTATCTTTGTTAGCCATCACCATTTAGTTTGCCCACATAAATTTGTACAAGTTTAGGTTTTGTACATAAGCTTAAGTCTGATGATGTAAACATAAATTGGTTAAGAGTGGTTGTATGTGTTCTTTGTAAACCCAAAACACGGGTCCATCTTAGCTATGGATGTATAGTCTATTTCGCCTCTCTTTTCTGTCATTTTTATTTGTAAATCTATCCTATCTACACCAAATTTGTCTTAACAGTCTTAACTCTCTGTACTTGTAAATCTGTCATCTCCATGCCAAATTTGTCTTCACTCTGTGTATTTGTAAATATGTCATATTTGTGCCAAATCTGTCATTAACTATGGATTTATTAAGCAGTTTATATTTATTATTTTTTCTCTTCTGTCATCTGGTATTTGTAATATCAAATTCTCCTATTACCCTGTGAGCTGTATTCCTTTTCTCTTTAGGTGCTCTCCCTTCTCTTTTTATTTTTTATTTTTTAAACCAGTCCCTTTGTCCGAGTCTTCTTGACATAATATTAAATTAAATTAAATGAATGTCTGGATTACATTGAAGGCACTTTCATTAATGAAATCGATGAAGGCTAAGCTAGAGATGAGGACAGGATATTCTTATCGTGCATATTTTTGTCTGTTTCAAATATTTCTGTTAATTTATTTTCTTTTGATCCCTATATAGAGCGTATGGAATCTATAAGACTAATGATACCAAATTTTAAATTCTTATATCATAACATCATTTTTCCAATGAATTTTTTTATGTTGTGTAGGTCCTATAATTAGTGTCAGTTTTAATCCTTCAATATTTTATATAATTAGTGTCAGTTTTAATCCTTCAATATTTTAAAGTGCTTGGCATTAATTTCTAATGGATGCACACTCTAGGCTTGTTTTTTTCCTTTCTTCATGCTCCTTTTTTATAAAAATATTACACTAAGAAATTTGTATAGATTGTGCTAATGATTATATATATGATTTAATATGTATTATATATATGATTTATGATCTGTAACGATGCTTTCAATAATGTCTGAAGGCAGAAGGCGTTGAGGTGAGAGTTTATGTTGTGGAGGTTTTATTAAGCAATTTTTTGAAATTTATTATATTTATTATATTTAGAGAATAAGATCAAAATAAACAAACCCCAAAGCTTTAAAATAATCTAAAAGATATTTGATAGACTTTATCAATAGACTATCACATCATTATATTGCTCCTTGAACATAATCAGAAAAAATCGAACATACAAATAAAAGTTCCACCAAACATATATAAAGATAAAGGCTTTTTCCCTCTTGGAGTATAATGTTTTTTTGAAAGTGTATATGCCTTAGTTTATGAGCTTGGTTTGTCGATTGCTTATTATGGCATTTGAATCAGAGTGTGGAGTGGCTTGTAGAATGAGAGAGTTGTTCCCGCTCTTTCTATATCTTCTCAATGAAAAGAAACTTGTAGGATAATGGCTTCTTTGGAAAGTGCATATGCCTTGAGATCGAGTTCTCTATATATGTGCTCAATAAAGAGACGCTTCAAACCAACATTTGCTTCTAAGATTCAATTTAGTAAAGGACTTCTCACTATATTTATGATTAAAAAATCTATAATGGGTAAGCTTCACCATAAGGAGGGTGCTTCGAGCCCTCGAATGGTGAGGATTGTTATATTTTTTCTGCAATATCTTGTTGATTTTGTAGATGGCTTAGATGTGATAGTAGAGGAAGATGAAGAGAGCATTGAAAGGGAAACCGAAGAAGAAAATGAAGAAGAAAACGAGTCCCTGAAGTTGGGGGAGGATAATAATTACCAGCCTTTTCGGGCGCATTTTTCAATTTCTTAAGTAAGAGAAGTGTTTGAGAGTAGAATGGACTGTTACAATAGTTCAGACAGAGATGGAGCTAGTTACGTCGATAGGTGTTTTTTCTATGGAGGTGCGCTTTGAAAAGTATTGTACCTCTTTCGTCGTCCCTTCCGCCAATCTAGTTTTCACGCGTGTCTTCGTAATTTGTAGACGTGTGTCCTCGTGATTTGCTAACGGCTGGCACGTGTCCTTCGTGATTGTTTTATCGTTGTTGTTTGTTGTGTATTTGTTGGAAACGTAGTTCAAGTCGCAGTAAGGGCGACAAGCAAGATTGGGAAAGACCACATTATAGTAGGGATTAGGAGCGACGAGGAGGGAAGCAAAGCAATGGAAATGGGAAATGCAGAACTAAGTTATATGAAGCTAGGAATCATAAGGTTGGACCTGTCTCGGTTGAAGAGAAGCCTTATCCCCTATCCTGAGAATTGAATACCTCTCCACCCGACATTCTTGAACTTGGCCTATTTTTATGGAGTTGGACATATGGCCTTAAGGAAAATCTACAAATATTGTTGCCAAAGGGTGTAAAGATGGAGGTGAGGCAAGGAGTACTGCTTCTGCTAGAAGTTTGTATCGACTGAGACGGAGTACCCGTTCCAGCTATTGTGTATGTATAGGATCTTCAGAGGAGGCCATGTGGATCATTCTTTATGTAAATGAAAACCTATATACCACTTGTTTTGCTAAAACTCTCAGGCTTGGAGCTGCTTCAGTTCGCGTATATCATTTCGTGATGTGATGACCATGTCGCCTCCATTAAAGAGGTATGTTCCCCCTAAAACATCCTATCCATGACCTCTGCTTTTGAATAGTTATTAACAAATTGAAACGAGCCAAAAAGGCTAGAACATAAATGCTCAGTGGTAGTGAAGAAATTATGGAAATCTCTTCGAAATTCCGTGAACACCAAGGGGAAAGGTATGAAATGAAAGTTGGCTTGGATGAATGTCTAGAACAAGAAAAAGGGGACATACAGAAATGGTCACATCCACTTTGTCCTGTCTTCCAAGAGACAGAATGGCTGATTTGGTCTCTACAATTACTCAGACGATGAAGAAGAAGATGGTTGTTTCAGGAAGAAGCTGCGAAATCGAAACATCATAACCACGTCTTTCTTTTTTGGTAGCGTAGACATCGAACCCACAAACGACCAGTTTGTGTATGCTACAAATTTGTACGCTTCAAGGTATCGGATATTCAATTCCTATGAGGAAGATGATGTCAAGGCTAACAAGATGAAAGGTCAAAGGGATGTAATTGCCAGCGGAAGTGGTAGTTCTTCAGCAGATGGAAATGAAAACGACAAATCGAGGCAGCAATAGCTTGCATCGATTCAGGGAATTGAAAAGATAAAGGGTATAGATGTTGAGGCAGATTCAAAGATTGAGAGAGAGGCTCCAGAGGAGATTGATAGAGTCGAGGAGAAAAACCATGATTTAACCTTAAGTTTTATGTGTGGCACGCTGAAGGAAATTGGTAGCAGCTCAACTACGACGAAATTTGTCAACTGCTACAGAGAGAACGCCTACAATGGTTCCACATAAGCCCTCCTCTTCTACAGTTAAAGGCCATTATCTCATTCAAATTGTGATTGTGTTGCAGAGAGTGGTCCAGGAGCATCTCAGTGCTAGGAAACTCCATTATCTTCTACAATGTTCCATCGAAATCTATGAGAGGTTGCACAATAGGTAGGATTCTTTTATATATGTATTAGGGAACTTTGTAGGATGTTATTAATAACAATGTGGTAGTTTCATAGAATCCCTCCTGTTCTGCACTAGGAGGCCATCATATCATGCAGATTGCGATTGTGCAAAGATTGGCCCGGGATATTCCCAGTGCCAGGAAACTCTATTATATCTTCTACCGATGTTTTGATGAAATTTGGTGGAGATGGCACAATAGGTAGGATGCTTTTATTTGTCCCTGGGTGCTCTGGGTGCTTTGTAGGATATTAGTCATAATAATGTGGCAATTTCACAGAAGCCCTCCTCTTTGGTTGTTACCCTTGCTATTTGTTATCCATCAGACAAATGATTCGAATGGAACGTTACACAAAGCCATCGAGGCCATCACTAGAGAATTTTATTGAAGGTAGTTGCTTATGTTATTGGCATAGGGGAGTTGAATGAGGCGGTGACACTTGTGATTCACTACTTAGCAAAACATAGATGCGATTTCATTCAAGTGCATTGAAAACATGTTTACATTTCATGTTTACATTTGGTAGCCCACACTTGCCATAATGGACAAAATTAGAGCACCAACATTGTTGATTTGGGGATCAATCGTCGCCTGGCCTTCTCTCTATTTTGTTGTATTTATATGCCAGCAACATTAGTCTCGATGAGTAATATATCATCCTTCATCCCAACTACTCTTCATAAACGTCTTTATTGCAAATTATATGGCTTCTATCAATGCCCAGTTATAATCCTTTTAGAGGTATGAGACGAATCCATTATCTATGGTAGGCCGTTAATGATGCCAAAGTCGGTGGGAATGTTTCAAGACTTCCACACAACTTCTATCTATAAATTTTACTAAAAATATGGTAAATTGTTAAAAATACACATACTAAGATGCCAAACTTGTTTGTCTTATATTAATCTATTAGAGAAAATCTTCATAAAAACAGGCTACCCAAAAGCTGGCAATAAAGCATACAGGGCCTTTCCTATTTTAAGAGATAGTCTACACCTCTAGCAAATTTTGCAAACTTTATTTCATACATTTTTTTTAGGTTTTTTCCCAAAACATCAAATTAATTTTAGTTTTCTCATTTTCAACCATTTCATCCTCCAACAATAACTTGTCAACTTATTATTGCACCTCATAAGTTACCTTCTACTCTTACAACAAACATTTGTTTGATTGATATCCATTTTGAATCAACAATGTAACTCACACCCAACCCAATCTTACAACAACACTTCTTTGTTATCCATTTTGAATCAACGATGTAACTCACACCCAACCCAATCCAATCAATTAACATATGTATGGGAGATTACACCAACAATTCTTTGATTGATATCCATTTTGAATCAACGATATAACTCACGACGCACGAGTCACACCCAACCCAATCCAGTTCTAGAAATGTCGGTGGTGAAAACGGAGACTTTCCCTTTCAAATGTGTCTTCTGGTCCAAATATCTCAAACAGGGTTCTCACAAGGTTTCTGTTTTCCTGTTGTAAAAGGCGCAAGTCGCCGACAAGCTCACGCTCGGAGACATTGTTTCAGTGAAACTAAGGGAAACACCGAAAATTTTCATGTCCCAAAATGATGCAAAAGGATAATTTCGTTGTGCGGTTGGCTGCCTGTAAAAGCATTCTGATAACATGTCCTCACTTTCAGATTTGATAACATGTCAGGATTCTCACTTTCGGATTTGATAACATGTCAGGGTTCTCATTTGCGTTGACAAGGGCATTCTGCCACGAAATCTCATGGAAGAAACATGGTAATACCAGGGCATCTTGGACTAGAATGTTCGGTGACTCAAGAAATCCACAGACTAGTCCTCCAACGACACTGTTTTACCTAATCTTCTGCAATCTGACAAGTCGCTGGAGACGCAAGATAAATCCCCAATATCCTCTTTGAATTTCATAGTCGGGACTGTGAAAACATAGCCAAGCTATTTGATAATTTAGCTTGCCAGTTGATTAAGACTCCCGCGATGGCTTTTGGCAAAGAGAATACGCAGGTGCCAGAAGAACTGCAAAATCACGAGATTCACAAAGGAAGTACAGTATGCGTCACAGGAGCTGCCGGGTTCATAGGGTCATGGCTCATCATGCGTTTGCTTGAGCGAGGATATACTGTTAGAGCAACTGTGCGAGACACTGGTAGGTCTGTAACAATTGGTTCAGACTGAACAATTGATGGCATTGATTTTGGTTTTGCATTTACAGTTAATGGTGTTCTTGAATTTATGTGTATAGGTAATCCCGTGAAGACGAAGCATCTGTTGGATCTGCCTGGGGCGAACGAGAAATTGACGCTCTGGAAAGCAGATTTGGATGATGAAGGAAGCTTTGACGATGTCGTTGATGGGTGTGAGGGCGTTTTCCATGTTGCCACTCCCATGGATTTCGAGTCAGAGGATCCCGAGGTCTGGCTCTCTTTCCTCTGTGCTTCAGATG
>LPNX010307519.1:0-43548 GCA_001517045.1 Pseudotsuga menziesii | reverse complement strand
ATTACAAAATGTGCTATACAGAAGTGGGCCAAACGCTGCTACAGGTCTGCTCAAGGCTCCAAACAATCATTTTCTGGACTTAGAGGGGGTCCCCTGGTAAAAGACAAGCCATGCCAAGACTTGCAGCTTATACGAAAGCTGAATGGACTAAATTCATGAAGAAACAAGCACTCAAGATAAAAGCCTTCTGAAATCAGGCTTAGAAACCCTAGCTTTAGATATCAATGACCTTGAAAAGTTAGTGGCTGTGAATTCTTATTTCTTGCCCTCATATGAGGTACGCAGCGCACAGAACACCATTGCAGAGCTGAAGGAACGGTTGGATAGTTTGAATTCTCAACTGCTGCCCAAAAAGAAATTTACTTTCAAAAACAGGGATGGAAGACTTGCACAAACTTCTTGGATATTTAAGCACCCTGAATATGTAGCTTTCACTTTCTCAACAATAAAACCAGCGTAGCCTTTGCAGATTGAGTCTTAAGGAGTCATCTCCCAAACTGGACCCTGTGGATGTCCTTATAATAAGAATGCGAGCTACAAGAACAAGAGCATCATCAGTATAAGAAAACGTCCCATCCTCTACCTTCAGAACTTGATTTACTAGGTGTTCTTCAAGTTCGATGGATAAGGCACGCCTCATAACAAGTTCACACACTTCTCCTACTACTGTTCACACACAAGATTGATTATTAGAGGCTGTTACATGCTCAACTTTTTTGGCTTTTTGCTTCTTCATAGTTGTATGAGACTGTTTTGGGGTTGAAAAGTGCCCATTATCCATGTAGGTGTGCCCAGGACTGCTATAGGTGACTGATTATGCTCATGACAGTCCATATTTTTTAAGATCCATGGTTTTTCCTCATGAAAGTCACCCAAAGAAGTGCCCATATTTGTTGTAGGTGACTGTGTGAAAATATGCCTCAAAATAAAAACCTTCAAACAAGCACTCAAGATAAAAGCCTTCTGAAATTAGGCTTAGAAACCGTAGCTTTAGATATCAATGACCTTGAAAAGTTAGTGGCTGTGAATTCTTGTTTCTTGCCCTCATATGAGGTACGCAGCGCACAGAACGCCATTGCAAAGCTGAAGGAGCGGTTGGATAGTTTGAATTCTCAACTGCTGCCCAAAAAGAAATTTACTTTCAAAAACAGGGATGGAAGACTTGCACAAACTTCTTGGATATTTAAGCACCCTAAATATGTATCTTTCACTTTCTCAACAATAAAACCAGCGTAGCCTTTGCAGATTGAGTCTTAAGGAGTCATCTCCCAAACTGGACCCTGTGGATGTCCTTATAATAAGAATGTGAGCTACAAGAACAAGAGCATCATCAGTATAAGCAAACCTCCCATCCTCTACCTTCAGAACTTAATTTACTAGGTGTTCTTCAAGTTCGATGGATAAGGCACGCCTCATAACAAGTTCACACACTTCTCCTACTGCTGTTCACACACAAGATTGATTATTAGAGGCTGTTACATGCTCAATTTTTTTGGCTTTTTGCTTCTTCATAGTTGTATGAGACTGTTTTGGGGTTGAAAAGTGCACATTATCCATGTAGGTGTGCCCAGGACTGCTATAGGTGACTGATTATGCTCATGACAGTCCATATTTTTTAAGATCCATGGTTGTTCCTCATGAAAGTCACCCAAAGAAGTGCCCATATTTGTTGTAGGTGACTGTGTTTTACCACTTTTAGGGCTGTTGTGTGAAAATATGCCTCAAAATGCCCCTTTGAAGATTGTTTTATGGATAATAAGTGTACATACCAAGGTTAAACAAAATTGATGTTTATTGATTATTTTAGATTCATTATACTGTTGTTTTGATGCAAACTGCTACTCCATTGTTTATCTCACAGAGGCTACCATCATTGAGTATTTAAAGACAATTTTATTGCAGAACTTCTCATTCATGCCTAGGTTTCACTAAATAATGCTGAGGAATGTTGATATAATGGCGCAGGTTGCATTTTGAAGGCTTAGGTCCTAGGACTGCCATCTAGGGTTTGAAAGAAAACTAGGAGTACCCATACTTACTCCTTAGGGCTGCAAAAAGGGCCCAAAAAAACACCTAGAATTTTCCCACCTATGAATTAGGGAACACCCACATGCACCATAGGCATCTTCTGCCATTAGTCTCCATAACCCATTATCTGGCAATGCTCTGAAAAAGTAATGTATGTTCTTAATCCTCCCATCCTCCCATTTCCTATCATGAAATGGTGTATAAAGGAGTATTGTATTTCCATAATAACGTTGGACATCACTCCTTTTTGGGTTGTTTATTACAGGAGAAATAAATCTTCTAGAGATGTCGTATCTCGTATCAGCTCTGGTCTTCTCAGCAACAGCGTCAATTTTTGCTTCAGGCAGAAGCATCATCTCTCTCTCCTGCTCTTGGGGAAACATATCCACGTAAAGTTAAGTATTTGTTGACAGATGGATCGGGAGTGCACGGTAATTATGGTGTACATTTGCTCTCTGTCAACTCATATGTGATTATTAGTATAGTGTGGTGTTTTTTGCTTTAGTTTTAGTGTTTCATTTTAATAATTTTCATTTTTGATGTTGTTTCCTTCATCTACCGTTATAATCTAGAGTCTTTATATATATAATTCTAGAGTCTACTTCATTTACATGTCTGGGACTAATGTAAATATTGATGCACGATTGCATACTCATTTGCAAATGCATATTTGATTGAATAAATTGTGTCAAACATAGTCTAAAACATTTTGTTTGCATTTGTACAGGCTAGGAAAGCAGCAAAACATTCCAGGCATGCCCCTAATCGGGACTTGGGGACTATTTTAGGGATCAACAATGATGAGTCATTTAATTACAAAAGCTCAGAGCAGAGTACCCCTGTACTGAAACTTGTTTTGCATCCCCGTCTGAAAAAACACATAAAATCACACCAGGTTGATGGATTTAACTTTTTGCAAAAGAACCTTATAGCTGAAGAACCTGGTGGCTGCATTTTGGCACATGCACCAGGAACAGGGAAGACATTCCTTATGATTAGCTTTATTCAAAGTTTTTTGACTAAGTACCCAGAGGAAAGGCCACTGATTGTAGCACCCAAAATCATTTTGGGTTCATGGATGAAAGAGTTTAAAAAATGGGGAGTGGAGGAGAACCCTGTTTATAACCTATATGATGTAACCAATAAGGCAGAAACGTTGAGATGCAACCAGCTTCAGAAGTTGAGAGAATGGAAAGAAAAGAAGAGTATTCTCCTTGTAAGTTATTCACAGTTCTCAAGTATAGTCTGTGAAAAATCAGAAAATCAAATGACACAATCTTGCCAACAAATTCTACTTGAGGGACCAAGACTGTTACGGTTTTAGATGAAGGGCATTTCCCACGCAACAAGGACAACAACATACTCCATGCTCTTTCCCAAATACATACGAGGAGACGGGTGTTATTGTTGGGCACCCTCTTTCAGAACAATTTTAAAGAGCTCTTCAATCTTTTGAGGCTGGTAAGGCCTAATATTTTAGATTTGAACTCTTTTCAAGCCTTCTTCAGCCGGTTGATCAGTATCATTACTGCAACTGAGAGGCATCCAAAATTAATGTACAGGGGGCATGTTCAAGATACAGTTGAGAGAATCAGGTTCCCTGTGTTTTCTTTGCTCACAATTCCTCTAAACTTTGTTAGAGTTCCAAGTACAGACTCTATAAGCTTAAAGCTAGCATATGTTCTTAAGATTTCTCAGATTTCCAGCGTTGTTATGTTTTCAAATCTAAGAGCATCTCACTGTAGATTTTACCTTCAAATATGTCTTTGCAGATAATCCAGGTAATTTTTTTTTTTTTAATTTCAAATACCGTCGCTTAAGCGACGGCTGCAAGTATTTTTTTTTTTTAAAATTTCACCAATCGTGGATACAGCGACGGCAAGACGTGGCTATAGCGACGGAAAGGCATAGCTATAGCGACGTCTTGGATTTGCATTTTTAAAAAACCTTATATGGAGCGTGGTAATAGCGATGGAAAGGCGTGCCTTTAGCGACGGAAAGGCGTGCCTATAGCGACAGAAAGGCGTGGCTATAGCGACGTCTTGGATTTGCATTTTTAAAAAAACCTTGTATGGAGCGTGGCTATAGCGACGGAAAGGCGTGGCCATAGCGACGGAAAGGCGTGGCTATAGCGACGTCTTGGATTTGCATTTTTTTAAAAACCTTATACAGAGCGTGGCTATAGCGACGGAAAGGCGTGGCTATAGCGATGGAAAGGCGTGGATACAGAGACGGCCAAGCGTGGATATAGCGACGACTTAGACATCTAACGAAATATAGAACATTGTCGCTCTTGCGACGCAAATTAGGGGTCGTCTCTATTGCGACGGAATAGTTTCAACGGAACAAAAAACACTTAGACGTGGAAATATCCACGCTTTTCCATGGATATTGCCACGTTTTTCCGTGGCAAAATTGATCACTTGTACTAGTGAAATACAACAATACTCGACAAACATTCCATAACCTCCTAGATATTTAAATGGATTCTCAATAGAAAAAACATTAAATAGTTCTAGTTTGATCGTTAATTAGTACTCACTTCCTAGTGGGCCATATTTAATAAGATGACCCTTTTTTTATGAAATAACCATCAATTACTATCTATTCGACCTCATTTAAGGAAGATGGTTGCATACATTAATTAACTAACTCCTACGTAGCCAAAAGTAGGAAGGTTAACATAGGACCCTAACAGTTTGCCTACTTACTACCTTTGATGCCTATGTTGTCAACGTTTAACTTGCTAGAAAGGTATGTATCCTACATTTTATCCTTCCTAGCGTGAAGGTACATGCGGTATTCCAATGATGTTATCCCATTTAATATCAACATAACTCTACAAAAGACACCTTCATTTCCTTCATGATGGTTGCTTGGATCTATTCCTGTGCATATCCTCATGGCATATAACGTAGGGTTCCTTGAGGCCTACCCCTCAATCCCAATGGTTGTTGGAAACACTCATTTTTTTCTCTTGGATGAGTGCCCACCCAAGATTTTTCAATATTTGGGTTATTTTTAGCTTTGTATTACACCCAAACAACTCTTTCATTCGGCTAGCTCTTTTCACCATTGGATCCACCTAGCAGGTTCATCTTCAACAAAATAGATCGAATTATCGTATCTCAGTTCCCACCTTGATCCACATTAGTTTTTTGGAGATGTGGCTCTCCCACCCAACTCCCCTTTTGTTGCTCGCATTGCTTCCTTAGAGATCTACTCTACCATCCAACTGTCATTCTCTTGATCACATTCGTTCCTCAAAGATCAACACTTCCACCTAGCTCTTCTTCTAAATCAATCTAGTTCCTTAGTGTCCACCCTCTCATCCATCTTTTCTTTTATATTAATCGAGTTCTTTAGAGGTCTTCCTCCCATTCATATCCTCTTGGCATATACTACTAGCTTCTTGGAGCACTACCTCCCACCCCAGCTACTATTGGAAGTCATTTTAGTTCTCTTTTGGCTATACATCCATCCAACAAGCTCTTGTTTATCATCGATCTAGTTCCTTGGAGGTCAACCCCCTCGCAGTTCCTTTCAAAAGACATTATTGGATTCCTGTTGCAGTTCACACCTTCAATTTGACAACAATTCGAGTAACAACAACTTCATAAATAAGTTCCTTTAGTGGTCCACACTACCACCTTGATGTTAGTTTTCCATAGTAATAGTAGGTTCAACACTAACTATCTTCATACATTAAGTTATCTTGATGCACCCACCCATCCACTTTAAACATTGTTATTTACACATCGAATTTATTTATTACACCTTATATTTATTACAATAAAAACCTCAATAAAATGTATAAACTACAATACATTTTATACTAAATTAACTTCCTCTATCAACCCAGACAACTAAACGCTAATATAAAAAAATAATTCTGACATCAAACACATACACATCAAAAGAATGTGTCTAAGGCCTCGCCAATATGTGGGTAAGTGAAACATTTGTAAAAGCAACACAATTGTAAATTTGCTTTTAAAAGTTGTGCTAGTTAAGTAGCCGGAATTCAAAGGCAAAACATGTATTGATGGTTTTCATGCTGGTGCAGGCTTGGAATCAATTCTAGCACAATCAAGTTTTGGATATTGTCGATTTATCGTTAGATGGTCAGTAGGCTCTGAGAGATATCAAAGTTGCATTTCTATGCACTCAAGGCTCATGGGCGCTGAGACCGGAAATGTCAACGGTTGTGTCAATGTTGACCAACGATTCAGAGAGTGTTGCTCAGCCCACACGACCAGCTTACATAGAGGCTGCTGCTGATAGACCTACGAATTTCACTAACATACCCGAATCAGGGACCTCAGCTGCTGCTCCAGCTCAAGGATCTAATGGATCTATCAGCGTGTCATTCTTTCCTCGTTAGTCACGGCGTTTATCATTTTACAATCTAATTATTCACTGTGCCTGCTGAAAATAATTTTTTGAGACAGGGGCACACCACGAAGCATTTTTAAGCCGGAATAATCGATCTTCCGAGCCCATTCATTATTCAAATACAGCGTATGTTGTTTGATTCTAGAAGTGTTAAAGTGAAATAATATCTGAAATGGCCAGTCATATTCATGTGCAGTGTGCACAAGCGAAGTTCTGATTTAACTAAATTTGAACGGTTGATTGAGATTGTTGTCGCCACATGATAGAATTTAAATTTCGGTTCATCGCACATGCAAATATTAAGTGTTTAAATTAACAGCGAGTGCATACCATTTGTTTAAATTAACGGTTTAAATTAACAGCGAGAGCATACCATTTGTTTAAACTAGCAATTGTACCCAGGGGTGCAATAAAAGAACGCCTTGTTGCAAGCTAAGCAAAAAGATGTGGACATATACAACAAGACATTATATTCTTCACATAATTGGCCATTACATTATTGGCTTTTCAAAAGTAATCATGAAAAGTATTCTTCTCTCATCCAAATGAGAATGGATTGTTAGTATTTGTAGTTCTAATGTTACAATCAAGTAACATTGCATAAATTTACGGATCTATGGTTTTGATCAACATTCTGGCAACCTGAGCTAAGGGTTTGGATCCTTGCAAGGTGGTGCCTCCCTACGAGGGTTATACGGGCATTTCCCATAAATTCATATGGCAATATGCAAGTTATAAAAATACACTTTTTTTTATAAAAATTTGATTGTTAACATTAAAACATCAATAATATAATATAAAACATGTTGTAAACCTGCTCTGTAATTTCCTTTTCCCTTTGAGCAAATCATAACCACCCACCTTCATTGCAACTCTTGCTTAAAACACTTTTGTATACAATACAAAACATGTTGTGAACCTGCCTTTGTAATTTCCTTTTCCCTTTAAAACATAAAAGTGGTATGCATGCCCACAGTGTACTTGCTTCATCCTTTTGCATTTCCATTTAAAGAGTCAACACTACAAATAAATTAACAAATACTTCCAACAAAATAAAAGGAATTTGATGGGAAAACAATCGTTAAATTGTGCAAATTACTACTAGTAAAAGGACAAAGTTAAAGGCGTCATACTCATGAAATAGAATTTTGCCCAACCAAAATAGAAAATGAGGTTTCACATGGCGAGGCTTCGACAAACAAAAGTCAAATTGCCCTGTGTGAGCTGCTTCTATTCTCTGTAATTCACAGCCCCTAATAAAACATTTAACGAGAGAGCACACATGCAGATATATGGATATCCATGGCTCTGAGAATTCTCTTATTACTACACTTAAAATGGGAACAGACAGCCCCATCAAATACAAAAAGGTTATATGTTTGACTATCTATTTATCCACTGAGAACTTGTAGAGCATAGTTTGCCTGTAGATCTGACTGGGTTTGACAATGACAGAGGGAAAAATAGGCTGATTCACTGCATTGGGAAAACCCCGAGTCTCGAAGCATAGTGCTATGTGTGGTTTGTATAGGAAGCCTCCTTTGCCCACTGTGTTTTTCAGGTTATTACTAGTATAGAACTGCATGCCTGGAGCAGTGGACCACACCTCCATCACCCTCGAACTTCAGTGATCCTTCGTTCTCGCAGCAGGCTTCATTATAGTCAAATGCCACGTAAAAAAACACATGCCTGAGGTGAATTATTGTCTGACACACCTACGACATGTAAGATCTAATTATATAATATAACCAGAGATGACGTAATCCTCCCCTTTCTACTCAAGTTACAATGACATGGATCTGTTTCGGTATGACCTGTCGAGTTTATGTGTCAGACCCTGTAAAACCTGCCACGTAGAGTCGCCATGCTAGAGCAGCTCGTTGAATAGTAGAGCCCGTCGTATGGTGTCATTCCAAAGGTTCGTCTGTATGGCGCTAAGGTTCATGGCTGTGACTCTCTCCAGCACCCTGCCAAGCTTCACCACGTCACGCTCGGGCACCATAAGCGATATGTTCGCACTATATTAAACCTTAAGTGTCCTTCGACGAGTGTCGTTGATCTTGCATGCTGCCCAGATGGCATGAAAAAACCCACCATCGACCATGAATACGCTTACTGTGAGGTGATTTGTACTTTTCTCATCAATTCAATTTTGTGCAGCAAGAAAAAACCCACCATCCAAGCACAGAATACGCTTTCTGTGAGGTGATTTGCAGTTTTCTGTGAGGTGATGGCAGGAAAAAACCCACCATCGTCGTCGCAACAGCAGGCCCCTAGGGTGCATTCGTTTCCCCAACAGGATTCAGTAGCGGAGGGTTTTGATCTATCGCGGAACGACGCACAGGAAGACACGGCACCTGGTGGCGGCAATGAACATGATGGGATCAAAGAAGAGTCTGAGATGAGGTGGAATTATTCAGAAAACGATGAAGTCGGGGTTCATACAGAATCTTCCGTTCAAGGCGATTTTGTGGAGAATATAGATATCAAGATGGGGGAGCGTGAGGATGAATTGAATAAAGATAATGCTAAAAAACCAGTCAATGATCCAGTGGCGTGCTAAACGGACCTGGAAGAGAAAACTAACCGAGATTCACCATGTGCACCAACTGAGCTGGCACTCCGCGAAAATGTGTTCCAATCTGAAGAGGATAATGGTCTGCCGCAGCACGACAATATTCCGGGTCTTGGTATGGTGATGAATGGTGTGACAACCTCAATTCCTAGGCTTTCGAGAGGTTATGATGATATGGAAGAAGATGGGTAAAGCAACGGATAGAACTGGGTTGCGGAAGTATCTCCTATGAGGCAGGATTTGACACCTCCAGCGGAATTGGCTGTTGCAGAGAATCAAGGGCTACAAGAGGAGAATGGATGGGATAGTGACAGTGAAGATGATTTGCAAATTGTCCTCAATGATGATTGAGCTGTTTATCCCAATATGGGGAGAAGAGAATGGGATTTTGAGGAAGGAAGCGAGGATGAAGATGGGGATGATTTGGTGATTGTTGCCGGTGGTGATAATCCCATTGAGGATCAAGAATGGGGAGCTGAAGACACTATAACTTTCGAAGGTGTAGTATCTGCTCCTGCCGACAAGGTTTTATCTGCTTTTGCCGACAGACAAAACTGGTGATGATAAGGGGTAGACAGGAAAATTTAATGTTGGAATTGGAAATGCAGGTGTTCCAAGGGTTGGCTATGGCAGTCAGCGTTACCATCCTCACTATTCTCAGTATAGGGTTTGTTTCTTTAAGCTCTTTGTTTTGCTGCTTTGTCTAAAGACATTCATGTTCCATTTTTAGGGAATAAACATGCTGCTGTCCTCCAGAACACCAGGAATTCTATTCATTTGGATTATAAATTATTTGTCTTCTGCTATTGTTATTTCTCCTTCATTTGACAATCACATGAATGCTTCTCAATGATGAAATTTGATAGATATATTGCCGTCTGAGTGAAAATGTCTGTACATGAAGGTTATCATAGTTAACATTGCAAATTTGCTTTTCATGTATTTGTCTATTCTTACTATTGATACCATGGAAAACTTGAATCTTAATCACATAACTTTCTGATCACATTTACATTTGGGTACAGTATGTGAGGCCAGGTGCAGGATCAATTCCTGGGGGAATTTCAAGTGCTTCTGGTGGTGCCCAAAATCACACTAGGCATTCTATTTCGTTATTTCATGTCCGTCGCAATCGTCCAACACGGCTCCGACACGATGGTCGTGTAGGCTTCTTCTTGTTGGTAGCGGTGGTCACGACGTTGTTGTCGTGGTGATCTCTGTTCTGTCCGAAAACCCTAAAGCTCCAGACATTGAACTTTTAGATAAAAATTAATAATCATGAACTTAAACTTTAGTATCCTTTATTAACTCAACAATCAATTTTGTCGGCCTTTTTCCATTCAAAGCCATTCCGAGTCTTTGGATTATTTCTTTATTCCCAATCTCCAACTACAAAAACTTAAACTAAGGGAACCAAAAGCGCATCCTTCATTGTAGCCACAATTTATACGAACACTGGAGAATGTGTATTAGTTGAACGTTAGTATTATTCATTTTCTTAACGCCATAGAACCCATGTTTGGTATGTAGATTGATATCGAGATTCTCTTAGTAGTATAGAGTTGTGGGAAGAGAGATATCAAAAGATCATTAATTGCGTGCTCCAGAAATAAGATTTCTGAGCACCCGAGCAGAGGAAATGAAAACGAATTTGTTCTTGTTAATCCGAGTTTGCTTATTAATCAAAAGTTTCACCTGTCAGGGTTTTTGTTTCAAGAGTCCCTCATGGGTTACCCGCTCTCTTATTTTAAAAAAAGAAAAGAAAAAAATAAATGTGATGCAGGTTATCATTAATTAACTTGTGGTAAAGTAATGATTACTACTGCATACTTATTGCAAACTATTAAATCTTAGCATTCAATAAAATTGCAGCAGTAATCATTAACAATCATACTACCTTAAACTAATTAATTTTACCGATAATATAAAGTGATTATTTTAATAAAAAGAAGTGACACAAAGTAATATCATTAGTGTAATCAGAATAGTGCTCCCATCAAAGAAAGTCTTTTTAGATTTTTTAAAGTGAACCATCATCTACAAAACATGAAATTCACCCTATAAAGGTATTTTACTCATTTTCTCGTTTTCCCATGATGGAACAATTGATCAAATCTTACATATAAACAAAATATTAAGTAGATATTATTACAAATCTGACTTATTCTGTGCCATCAACTATCCAGTATAGCCATAGTATAGTGCAGGCTTGGTATGTCAGATTTTAAGATTAGGATATCAAAGGAGACTAAATTCTTCACTGGCCTCCTCAAATATTGAAAGTCTAAAAGCAATTATACCATGGCATAGCTGGCGCCATAACCAGTCGCAGTATAACATAAAACATAAAGACAAAAAGACACCAGTAAGCCCGCATGGTTGGGATCCTCGAGCTATTGCTGGATACTAAATAATTAGCAATCAGGAAGAGGATCTCCACAGAGTCCGCTGTTATCAGAATAGGAAGATACTAGAAACTTTTGAAGCAGGATCCCTTGGGGAATTCTTCCCGACAAGGAATTATGCGAGATGTTCAATTGCAACAGAGACGTGAGATTCAGAAACGCATTAGGGATTCCTCCGCTCAAGCGATTTTCATTCAGCTCCAGAGTGTTCAGTTGTGCCAAACTCCCAAGCGTATTGGGTATGCTTCCGGACAGTGTATGGGAGCTGAGATCCAGCACCTTCAGTCGCTGTATCGTGCCGATTGAGGAGGCTATCGATCCACTCAAAGAATTGTATGACAAAACCAACTGTTTCATAAGTTTTTGATCGCATGGTGATGGGACATGTGCAGTTGCATGTAACTGATCAACGATGGACATGTGCAGTTGCATGTAACTATCAACGATGGCGATTATCCGAATTCGTCAGACGAAAATATCGATGGTTAAAAAACAAAAAAGCATTAACTTCGGGGAGTAGACTCCCACTTGTTGAAACGCCTTACAGCGTACTTAAAGGTGAGGGCGTACCATTTATTAGCAATGAAAGTCTGGTTCAAGCCTTGAAAAAAAAAATGAGAACCATTGACCTAAACAGAGTATAAATTTCAGAGAGATGTTTATAAATCATATAGAAAATTGAACTGGCATATATTTCCCATCTTGACAAAGTCTAGATTTTTTTATTATTTTTAAAAAAAATTATGATAAATAAAATTAAATTAATGATTTTATTATTATTAAAAAGTAAATTAATTTTGTAACTATGTTACAAAGTGTAAAAGTCATTGGTGTATTGTTATGTCCAGACATGGGATATGTCCCAACATGGGATATATATGATTCGCCAAGGAGAATTAGTTGAGTGCCATAAATAAGAAATTTTTGTGTTTTCTATAGTTTTACAATAGTTTGATTTTCTGTTGTATTAAATTTTTTTTTAAATTATTGGTCCCATGCATGTGACGTTTTCCTTGGGTGTTGTGCTCGAGGACTTGGCAGCGGGCTCTCTCAAGCAGATTTTAATGCAGTTTTCTATCTGTACATTTCTAGGAGCAATGGGAAATGAGCCACTCTGACAACCTTGAAACTCGTTCATGGAGCTGCCCTTGCAGTGACGCTGTGGCTATCTGCATGCATCTCTATGCTAGCATTTTCTTCGTGCTTCCATGACTTTGCATGCATTTCTTTGATATATTGTTTTCTTCCTGAATATGCACGGATTTTCCATTTTAGTTGTTTAGCTGTGGAATACTGATTTTTATTTTACATATGGTCAAAAGAAAACCTAGCTGTGCTTGTTTTGTATATGATTAAAATTTAAACTCTGAAAGAATTGAAAATGTCTCTGTTATTTTTTTTTTTTTTGTTTATGTTGTCTTTCCATGCATGTGGTTTGGTGGTAATGGCGTTTTGGAGGCAGTTTGAGATGGTCGATAGTGCCTTTTTGCATGATAATTTTTGCAATATGATTCAGTGGAAAAAGAAATGAAAATCTGTGGCCTCAACCCCTCTTTCAGCCTTGCGGTTGGCAAAAATAGATCATACATTTGCAAAGGTGTGCTTGGTTTTGAAAACCATTAAGAGGAGAAACTAAATATTAGCCTTGTCAATCCATGGGTTTCCAAGACTCACTACAATAGCTAGAATTCAGTCTCGTTAATTAAATTAGTTGTTTCTGCTGGAGCCAAAGGAGGATAAATATTGTTAGAATTCAGTCCGGTTAATTAAATTAGTTGTTTCTCCTGGAGCGTAAGGATAAATATTGTATATTTTTTGTGCCCAATGATGGTAGCAATTTGACTTTATTATTTGTAATGGTATAATATTTAATTTTTTTTTGTGTGATTTTCCTATTTTAGTTAAAACAATAACCTTTGTTCATTTGGATTTGAGATTAATAGAGAGGTAGTGACTAATTGACATGTATATTAATTTGAATATTGATGATAACTAGCTCCTTGAATTATTTAAAAAATTATAGTCAGGTTCCCTTGTTAAATTATTTTGTGGATTATGTTTTTGTGCTGGTCATAAAACTTGATTCACAAATAAAGGGTAGGTGGAGAGGGACTTGAGCATTAAATATTGAAAAGAAATACTCACGGGTAAAGACGATGTAATATTTAACTACAAAGGCAAAATCCGTATAGACCTGCCGTAGGGTTCTGCAGCATGTAATTTTTCTACTGAGGCTCCTGCTAATGAAGAGTTGTTTTGTTTCAACGATTTAATTTATATTTATATAAACTACATTTGCTGCAACTAGAAGTTTCTCCATTTTATACGTTCATTTAAAGAAATTATGTTTTAACATCGAGAGCTTCCCTAGCTTACATCGTGCTAAAGGTGACAATTCTAAAAACAAATTCTATGAGATATTGTTTATAGTTCATGGTCTATGATGCTCTCGAGATAATGCCTGGTCACAATGCAATTCATTGTAGTTAAGTTGGTATTGAATCTGCAATTTGATGACAGTTTGAAAAATTTGCATGCCAATGATCAATATTCATTTTAAGAGATTTAAAAGTCATATATATGGGTATGGATTTTCTGAAGCCAAATGTTATTGCTAGATAGATAGAAGCAATACTTTGTTAAATGGTCACTTATTCACTTGGCTAGATGTTTCTTAAAGGGAGAGAAACCAGTGCTTGGATGGGCTGACATGAGGGAGCATACCATTCACGCTAATTGGATGAACGATTGAATAGTTTTCATATGAAATCACTTATATTTCATGTTATATACGTCAGTTATTTTTCATGTTATAAAAGTTTTTTTAATAAAAGAAATGCCATTCTATGATATTCATATTAAACATGTTCGTTGGTATTATGGTTTAGTTCAAAATTGCACTAAATAAATAAATTTTGTAAACCTGCGGAACTAAATTGTAATAACTTACGATTGATTTTCACACTGCAGAGATTTTGGAGCAAAACAAATGCCTTTTTCACTAAATAATGAATAGTATTGTCTTTACGGTATTCTTCATACCTGAGTGAGCACCTACGGCCAGGATATATGTAGATTTCTTCATACTGGAGTGATCAATTACTATAGGTTAGAAAAGACTACATAGATCCTATCTAATATACATTAGTTTCTATTTTGTTTGGTAAGACTTCATGATAATAGAAATTGCTTGTGTGATTCGAATATAAACAGGCTTTGACAAACAGGAGATTCAGGAGTGTTCAACATCGAGTGGAGTGTTCTGGAGTGTTCTGCAAGCATGTAATGAAAAAGGGAAATGATCCCAATCAGCAACGTATAAAACTATAAAATAAAAAAGAAAAGTGACAAAGTCTTTCCCTTTTATTTTTGGTTGTGAAAAGGAGAAATTATCCCATTCGTTATTCTTAAAGCCACATATAAAATGAAAAGGAAAAGATATGGAGTCTCTATCTCTTTTACTTTTGGCCATGAATACATAAATGGAGAGAGGTGGATTTATATACTTATCCTTACCATCCACTCCAATATTATTCCAAACATATGGTTTTCTTTGCTCATTATTTGTTCATATCTTAAGAAATACAATGGACGTTGGCAAAGCCGTTGACGTCTAGATGAAGCACTGTCATAAATTTGCAACTTGGTTTGTTCAATTTTACATGTGAGATCACCACTTTCCGAGCCGGATCTGACAATAATCTCCTTCTCAAGACCCTCTTCAACAAGGCTATGAAGAAATGTGCCTTTGGAACAAAATATAAAAAAAAAATTAAAATGTGGCTAAATGAGTGGATACAGACAAAGAGGTTGGCATTGTTTGGTGAGAAATTGTTGGATGAGTTGGTGGTTACCTTTGCGATCTGACCACTTTAATTTACCTTTGGATTGTAGGGCACTTTTAGGTATGGGAATGAATGCAGAGACTTCACATGGCACTTTTAGGTATGGGAATGAACGCAGAGACTTCAACATAGGATGTTTTAATAAATTTGAATTATTATACATTATATAAAGATGTTAATGATTTTTTGGTTTATATTAAAGACAGAAAATTTATAGTCAATCTTTTTTTTATAATATCAAAAGAAAAGAACAAGTCAGTGTACTTGCTTCCTTAATAGTTAAAAACAAAATTACACCTTCCTTAATAGTCGGGGACATTGCCACCTCATGGCTCTTATCTTGTTAATAAGTATTAATTAGTAATTTTTATTATTTAAATTTATAAATTGAATTTTAATTATATTGGATAGGTGTTTAGATTTTAGAATTTGAGGTGGAGTTGTAAGTATTATTTTCCTAGATTGCATGATAATAGATAACTAGTAGCTAATGCATGGATAACCTCACTCACATGTTTTCCAAATGTAAAACAAACAAAATGTGTAATAATGTGTTAAAGTGCTTTGAATTAATAAAATAAAATATGAAATTTGGATTGGTTATTTCATGTAGATTGGTATTTATATGAAGGCCACTAATTGATCATGGGATGTGTAATGTCAACATTCTATGAAGTTTGGTAAATGACAGTTCTGCTAATTTTTTCAAAATATCTAGGGGTCTTTAATAGGGGTGTAACACCCCAATTTTGACCCCATGGTATTGAATTGCATATGATGTAAAAAGAATTAATAAATCGCGGTGTGGAGCTCAAGGAAAAGACCCCACCATGGATTTAGTGTTTTATGTTTTGGCAATTAAAAATCGATGCCGACGATTTATGTGCTAGCTAGGCACAATATGTTTTTAGACATCATGTAACTATGCAATTAATAAAAATACCACAACTAGCTATGCGTCGCAATGTTAAAGAGATGGGGGCATGATTTCACAAGGAATAGGGAGTGGAAAATATTCAAACCCTTGAGCCAATAGGAAAAATCCAAATGTCAAAGGGAAAACCCATAAAGTGGTCAACTACCCATTTTGTCCTTTTGTGCCCAGCCATCTAGAAGTGGTTGAAGAAGCTATTTCCTTGGGATGGGAAAGGTATGGAGGTCAAATTCGAATTTGGGAAGCCACCCATTTTTGGAAAACGTGTTTTTAACTTGTGGGGCAAGTAAATGCTTGGAAATGCATGCCCATGCCAAGATTCACCCATACATTTCATTCCTCACCCATTCCCATGGAGGTTGGGCTCTCTCACGCAGCTGAAGCTTGCTGAGCTTTCCCCCTCACGATTTTCTTATTGTTTTCTTCATTTTCTCCATGCCCAGAATTCGTTTTCTGTGTTTCCGGTGAATGGGAAGAAGGGGACCACGATTATTAGGGTTTGAAGAGGTCATTTTTACCTTGTGAGCAAGTTGGGAGATTCCATCGCATTTTTCTGTAGTTTACCCATTTTTCTCCATGGCTGGGAAGTCGTTTTTGTGTTGCTCAGCAAATGGGAGAAGAGACCCACGATTTTGGGGGCTTTAATAGGATGTTTTTCCTCTCCTCCTGCAGTTGAGCTTACTGGGCATTTTCTCTTCGTGATTTTTGTTGTTTCCTCATTGTTCCATACCCATAAATTCATGGGTGTGTTGCTCAGTGGTTAGGGAGCCAAGATTTCCCGATTTGTTAGTGAATGGAGGTCATTTTTACTCCTGCTATGTCTAGAAACGTTTTCTGAGTCCATATGTACGATTTTGGGGTTTATGGTAGACAAGTTGCTCCCATATTGCCCAAGAATGATTCCTGCAATCGTATTTTTCTCACCCAGGGTTGTTTTGCTCCATCTGCCATTGCTGTTTGTGGTTGCCAAATGTTTGTCTACAACCCAACAATTGTATTTTCCTATGAAGTGCATGCTTGTTTTGAATTGGATGAGTAAGTCCAAGGAACCCATCTGTTAGATGGTTGACTATGTTTGGATGTGATTTTTGGATTGGATGAGTAGGTCCAAGGCCCCCATGTTATTGGCGTGTTTCCCAAATAGTCTGCGAAACCCAACTGTGTGTTGGCTTGACTATGGGTGTATGGTCTTGCTGTGTGTAAGCCTGTTGTTCCCTAGTTCCTTGTGGAAATCATGCCCAGCTCGGGGGTGGAAGTGATGTTGAGAGGCTGATGAGAACACTAGCCTATGGTTGGGTGGAACGTTGCAGCGACATAACTAGTTGGGGGTAAGCTTCTTCTCAAGATAAGTATTCCTTGTGTATTTAATTTCCACAACTGTATTTGCTTTATGAATTACTATGAACATGATGAATGCTTGAATGAATGTGTTTTTCTTCCGCTGTTTATTTCATGTATAATGCATCTATGTATGTTTTTAATTCAATGCATTTTATTATAATGTCATGGGGCTAGATCGCCCGTCTGACAACAACAGCCTAGTCGCGTCCTCTCCATCATTGGTATGCGGGGTGGGGACGTGATAAGGGGTGTCCATTATCCCCTCTATTCTTATTGTTAATAGTTGAAGGACTTTGTTGACTTAAAATAATAGCAAGGAGGAACACATAAATTACAGGTGTTAAAGTTATAGCTCATTGCATCATGACACATTCTCTTTTTGTTGATGTTATACTTCTATTTGGTAAGGGAAGGATGGATGAATGAACAATATATCAAGATATGCTCAAAACTTCTTGCCATGCTTCAAGTATGGAGGTGAGAATTCACAAATCCATTATGTTCCAGAATGGGATAGACGTTTTCACTCTAGGTAGGATCCAAAATTGATTGGAGTTCCATATGGAGGATCTTCAAGTAAGGATGAAATACTTGGGATTTTTCTTAAGCCGAATGATTACAAGAAAACTGATTGGGTGTGGTTGATAAAAAAGGTGATTTGGGTGTGGTTTATAAAAAACGATGATAAAAGCATAGATGTAACATACTCAAACTCCTCTTTACTATCTCTAGAGATGGGGTAATTTTTTTTCACTTCATTTAACAAATCAAAATGTTAGCCTCAAGCATACTTAACCATGTACCAAGGTAAGGTCTTTCAATTATTTTTCATATCTGAGAAATACATATAGGTTAGTTTAACTAATATTTCTTCATAAAAGGTCCTACCAAAGAAAGTTATACCATGGATTAACAATCCACCTAGTTAACTCATCAAAACTTCACATTTGATTTAACAATAATTCAAGCCAACGGTTAAATCAATATATTAGGTTCCTTCATGCAAGTACATGGTATATCACTAATGTAGAAAAATAATTTACTCCCTTAACTCAATAACCATTTACTTAAGCAGAACTCCCCTCCTGAGAATAACTTTTGCATTCAAGAGTATAAGCACCTTATTAATGTATCGCCAACTGAACATGAATATTACTAGAAACTTCTTACTACTTTGATTACAATCATCCATAATACACAATGAAATCAATCCTAGCAAGGAGTGCTAGGAGTCTAACTTAATTGTTTACACTATCAGGATATTATGCCATAACAAGTTCCTTATTCCTTTTTAATCAAAATATACCTTATTTCCAGAATAACTAACCTACTTTTTCTTCAACTTATTTTTCACATGTTATGCCTAAAGAATTAGTCTAGCCCATCATACAACATACTTCAACAATTAGCCTAACATTACCTCTCTCTAAATTTATATAGGCACAATTAAAAGGCTAGTCAACAAACAACCCTTCTAAAACTAACGAATAATTTACTTGTACAAACAAACACTATAGTAACATATATACAAGTGTATATTCAAATATGATCTTAATCCAACACATTAGTAAATCATCCTCATGTTTCTTACATAACCAATTTCACATTAGAATTATCATTTTTAAATGTAAACTTAAACAATAGGCATAAAACACTCTTTACTAAGGTTACTCATAAATTAAAGATTATAATATATACCACAAATATAAAATAAAATGGAAATGGATAATGTACGTGGTTCATCCAAAAACTTGGTTGTCCACCAAGAATTGTTAATCTCTTTACTATTTATTCGATAAGGAAGGAGTACAATTTGATATCCTTTTCATAAAGTCTTCACTTTTAATCATGGAATAAAAGGTTAAAAATATTCTCACATTATTTTAAAGTTCTTGTCAAGACGATTGTCGATAACTATGTCCTCCTCCACATATCTACTAGGATCAAACATAATATCTTCTCATGAAGACTTTTCATTGTGACTCTAAATTGCGCCGAAGAGGCGCATTCTACATCCTAGTAGGGGGGAGATGTGTAACTCCTTTTGTGCTTATCCTAGAGTTGACACTGTGACCTTTATAAAAAAAATATTATTATAAAAAATAATATGCGGCTCAAATTAGATTTAAAATATTTAGAACGACATATATATAAAACTAAGCAAATTAAAAAAATTAAAACCATAAAAATTGCATTACACTCTTCAACATGTCCACTCTAAAAAGGAGTTTAAAAGGAATTTGTGTTATAGCCATGCGCTAAGCGACACCTTCTTCATGCCCAAGAGGCTGGCTTGGGCGCTCATGTGGGAAAGACAGTTCGGTCGACAACCTTGGCAAGTGGTGCCTTGGCTAAGTGACGGAACACTTCAGGAGCGTGCAGACATAGCAAATGCATGCTCCCACAAACAAATCCCGCACTCACCCCTTAGAGCTTGACAAACCCAAGTGCGTGAAACCTTGGCACATCGAAGTATTGGCAACACATTGAGCCTGAGCGCTCATTGACAGAATGAATGCACCTTGAGGAAGCATGGAGGAACGACACCATATGATAGAGACACAATCCATGGAGCGTGCTTAGAAACCACCTTGGTCGCTTGGGAGACACGCTCATCGAAGCACCTGGTTAGGGGTCCGTTGGAATGAGTGTGCGCTGGAAGGTGCGCCCCTACATGATGACACCCAGGACTTGGAAGGCATTGAAAGAGGACGTTCGCGGAGGTGCGTTCGACGCCCAACCGACGACGCCACTAGCAAGCATGCATGTGGAACGTGGCGAAGAAGTGGACCATTGGCAGGACACGTCGACAAGGAGCTAGAATGCGCACTAAGCAAGGAAGCACGCCTACCTTGGAGAAGCATTCTCCCACACAAGATGCTATAAAGAAGTGGTGCACAAACAAAAGTTCATCATCCAAGTTTTGGCAAGCAAGACACAAGTCACTAGACATGTGAACTGGGCAAACTTCCAAGCTTAGGTAGCAGTGTAGTCACTAAAACAGGCTTTACTTAGAAAACGTTACAGGGTTGCAAAGAAGTGTCGATCTGGAAAGCCAACGCTCTAGACGAGTTCAACAATGATAGTTGACAACAACTACAGGGGTTAGCGAAGTTGACAGTTAGAGAGTTGGACGCTCGGGAGGGTTCAACTCACCTTATTGTATTTTGTAAACAAGCGTGTGTTTGCTGGTTGGTCACACATCGGGAGAGTCGCCTGTTTCTGGAACCTCCATTATTGTAACAATTATTTCTTAATACAAAGTTAACAAGGTTGGTCGGTTTGGCAACGCTACTGTTATATTTGTCTCATGTGTTTATTTACTTGATGCATGCACACAATTTTAACTAAGTAAGCAAGTAACAGGATAAAACCACAAGTAAAGTAGAGCACTCAGGAGACACTCAGGGTGAGCGCTCCATCATCACATGACTACAGAACACGATATGGGAAAAGCGACTGCGCACTCAAGAGAGAGACTACAGAGAGGCGTCCGCAGAGGAGCACCCATAGAGGCATATCCAAGAGGCAATGTGTGTCAACATTTTGAGAGTGTTAGTAAGAGGCGCTTAGGGAGCGCTTAGGAGAGAGCGTTTGTAGCAGGAACAAGCGCACGCATAGAGCACTCAGAATTCACTCCAAAAGAGTGATCCTTCATGGCGTGTTGGCTAAATGCGCCCGACAAATGACGACAACATGCCTAGAAAAGGGGCGTCCGCAAAGGAGCATGCCCAGAAACGCGTGCAAGGATCGCCACAAGTCGAAAATCAGAGAAGCGCCCAAAATTGCGCTCGACATAGTGTGTTAGCAGAACATGTTCGAAAGACGACGACAATGCGCCCAGAAAATGGGTGTCTGTAGAGGAGAGTGCACAAAAGCACGTCCAAGAAGCAACGTGCATCGACAACCAGATAAGCAATCGAAAGTGCGCTTAACATAATGCATTGGTAGAAGGCGTCAAGAGGGAACATCCGTGGGAGAGTGCGCTAAGGCAAAAACATGCTCCACAGGTAGCGCTTTGAAAAATGGAGAGGCACTCGACAAGGTGCGCTCGAGTAGAGCGCATCCTTAGAGGAGCGCTCAAAAGCATGCTAAAGAAGTAGCGCACTCAGGAGGTGAACACCCTCATCCGCAACATGCTCTTGGGAGGAAGCGCACCCTTAAAGGGAGTCCGAAGAGGCATGCTTCAGATGAACCAAAGAGGTGCGTCTGGGACATGGGCACATTGGTAGAATGATAGAAGGTGCGCTTAGTCAAGGATTGCTCCACAACATTTCTATGGCTAACTCAGGGTGGGTCACGTTTAAAGTGCAACCAGAGAAGTTAAAACTTCGTTGGGAAGTTGACATGGAGATTTCCACGATAGACATGGAAGGGACTTCGCTAGGAGAGATAGCTATGTTGGAAAGCATGATGAACACGATGAAGGAGTGTTGGAGTAATATCAAGGATGGGATGGATAGGGCATTCCAAGACTTGGATCTTCCATAGAGAACAAAGGTACGTTGGTTGTAGGTGACTCCAGACCAAGTAGAGGTTGGAGGAAGGTGAAGGAAGTATGCTCGGAAGAAGGAAAACCAAAAGCAGCCAGATATTCGAGAAAAGAAGACTGTGGCTTGCTATATTTTCCACGGAGACCACTATGTGAAAAACTATCCGGTGAAGGTAGCCTTAAGGGGTCCAACAACAAGGTTAGCAACAATGAGGGTGCTGGAAGCAACTCAACCTTCAAATGATATTTCTGAAGCAATGAAGGCAGTGGAAACTTGCCATAACGAAACCACAGGAAGTTAGGAAGTTGGCCTACAAGAAGGCCTATATTTCGTGGAAGCGACGATACGTGGTTTGAAATTTTCTGCGTTGGTAGACATAGGCACTACTCACAACTTTGTGAGAAGCCAGACTGTGACATCCTTACATAGTGCACTAGAATTCAATCAATCGAAGTTCAAGGCAGTGAACTCATAAGCGAAGACAGTGACTGGAAGGATAAGCGCAACACCTATTTGAGTCAGAAGGTGGCATGGCAACTTGGAGTTGAAATTAGTTCCATTGGATGATGATCCGTTGATCCTTGGACATGACTTTCTTCGGTTGGATAAGGCCATGTCGGCTCCGCATCCAAGTTGGTTGGGTTTCTTGAGAAACACTAGAGCATGGAGCATGCCTATGAAACAACGAGTGAACTTGGGATACAGACAAAGAGTTTCTTCAATCCAAATTATTGAAGAACCAGACACGTCCCAAGACTCACTTCAACGCAGCATGGGGTCGAATCAGATTTTGGTTAAGGAGAAGCCAAGTGCAACTACATGAGTTAGTCATCCTTTAGCAACGAGGCTAGCATCATTGGAAGAACGAGCGAAATCAATCTGGCTATAGGTTGATTCATTGTGCAGCTCAAGGGATGCTTCACGATAACATGGGGAAAGTTTGGTTCTTGCACCAATGACATAAGGTTTTATCTTTCCCAAAATGTATCCTATTTAACAAAAAGTGAAAATATTCTTGGGATCTTTCGTATTTTTGGCATAACGTTTCGATCGTAACTCACAATTGGGAGGACTTTAAACCATTGGAAATCTCTTGAAATTCTTTACACCTTTGTTGTTTTAAGTTTTTCCTATTTATGTATTGTTTTTCTAGGGCAGACGTTTTAGTAAAAAAACATCTTTTAAAAGATGCTTTTTAAAAAGCATATTTTAAAATATGTTTTTTTACTAAAATGCCTAGCCCAGACAAATGGTAAGGAATTAGGAAAAAATCAAAAAAATAAATTTGTATATAATTTCAAGAGATTTCCAATGGTCCAAAGTCTTCCTAATTTCGAGTTATGAATGAAAAGTGATTCGCAAGATATGAAATATTCCAGGAATATTTTCACTTTTTGTTAAATAGGATACATTATAGAAGAGGGTAGAATATTATGGATGACTGTGGAAGCCGTCGAGAGAAGCACGTTGGAGATGTCATTACATGATGGTGTTTCGGTCAAGTAGAGTCTTGAGAAGGTGGACGAACGACAGGTTTCAGAGGTAGCCAAGAGTGTTGACAGAAACACCATTAAAGATAACTTCTCATGTGATGTGGCAGACATTGTGGCATTTTGCACTCATGTGATAGGAATTCTAGACTCACAGTTATCACCAGAAAGGTTCAAGCAAGTTGGTTCCACTCCATTCGAAGTGGAGGTAGTCACGACACACTTGGAAAGTAAGCATAAGTCTAATGCAGCGGATGAAAGAAAAGCTAAGGAAGCTAGTGCAACCTTGGGCACTCTTCAAGCGCTAGAAAGACAGGAAACGTTGGCGGTCTTAGAATGCTCACAACTTCGAGACACTTGCAGAGGCAACGCGAGTGTTTCATTCAAAGGTACAGGTAAAATTGCTAAGAAGAGGGCTAGGATAAGACTGCAGGAAACAAAAACAAAAGACGCGTTAACATAGGCACATGAAAATGACCAAAGAGTTGTGACGGATGTGAGCACTCTTGTGTTTAGGATTGCATAATTTGAACTAACTCAAGCTCAATTGGAGAAGCTTGGGTGTAGCAACGTAGAAATAGGTGTCACACTAAGGTACTTGTGCGAAGGAGGTTTTGATGGCGGTGGTCAAAGGAACCACCCTCCAATCTGCATAGCTTAAGGAGGAAATGCATGGGCTCTTTATTAGTGGTGATGGTAGCGAGACCCTAGGCTCCCTGGCAAGGAAACATTAAAGAAAGAACATCACCAAATGAAAGACAAGGCTAGGAGTATTGCATAAATACATAGTCGGCTTGAGGACTCTGAAAAGAGCTAAGGAAAGATGGTTTCGGAATGACGAAGTTCCTCTCATGCGAAGACACTACGGTTGGAATAACTATCTAATCAGTGTGATCATGGGGGCACATAGAATGGAGGCGGGATGGAATACTGGTAGTACTAGTTTCGAAGTAAGTGGTTGGAAGTCTTTGTTGCAAAATAGTTTATCAGGAAGCTCACGTTGTTGCGATGATAGTGGTGTACTGTTCAAGGCATTGGAGCAGTGATGGTCATAAACAACGGTTGTGACACAATTTCTAAGTTCAGAATTGGATACGTTGTCAAGGAATTCAACATGCTTAAGTGGGGGAAGTTGTTACAACCATGCGCTAAGCGATACCTTCTTCATGCCCAAGAGACTGGCTTGGGTGCCCATGTGGGCAAGATGGTTTAGTTGACAACCTTGGAAAGTGGTGCCTTGGCCAAGTGACATAACACTTGAGGAGTGCGTGGATCTTGTAAGGGCATGCTTCTGCAAATGAATCCCATTCTCACCCCTTGGAGCTTGGCAAGCCCAAGTGCATGACACCTTGGCACCTCGACGGATTGGAAACACGTTGAGCCCAAATGCTTGTTGACGAAATGAACGCACCTTGAGGGAGCACAGAGGAATGACACCATATGAAAGAAACGTTCCATGGAGTTCACCCAGCAACCACCTTGGTCGTTCAGGAGACATGCTCATGGGAGCACCTAGTTAGGGGTCTCTTGGATCAAGCGCCCACTGGAAGGCGCACCCCTACACGATGATGCCCAGGACTTGGAATGCGGTGAAGGAAGACGCTTGCAGAGGAGCACTCGATTCCCAACTGATGACGCCACCAAAAAGCACTGTAACATCCATAGTTGGATATTCTCAATTAATAATTTCTGAATTAACCCACATATCCATAGATAATAAAATATGAATAAATTGATAGATAAAAAGATGATAGGATATTACAACATAACTCGCGTTTAATATGGCTTGAGCGTTTCATAATGAAGAGTTATGTCCCTTCACATTAGTAGCTACTACTATAATAATTAACAATTATTATTTTATTTAATTATTAACCTTATTTAATTAATATCCTATTTATGTTTGTTACATTGCCACTCCCTTAGAAAGACTTTGTCCTCAAAGCCTTATAATGTTTCTGCATCATTTTTTGTGGTGTCGCAGCTTACGAGACATGTCGATACGAACTACTAAGAGCTGAGCACAACTTTCGATATGTGGACGAATCAATCCATCCCAAATTGATTTGTTGTGGACTGTTGGCATTCCATACTGATCTATCATTAAGAGATTTGATCACATGGGTACCGTTATCTTTCAAAATTTCCCACTTTTTAGAATATCTGTTTTTATGGTTGGGGTGTTGATATGGAATTTTCACAATGTCATTTTCTTTTACGAGTGTCATCTTTTGAGCATTGATCTGAGTAGAAAGTTGTATTTTCGTCTCTTGAGGTTTTAAGGTTTCGTTCTATATCTTTTCCAACTTGTTTTCTAACTGCATGTTATCATTTTGAAACTTCTTAATCACTAGGCTACATGTGATTTTTCTGTCATCTTCAGACTTCTTAAGTTGTTCCTTAAGATCTTCATTATGCCTTCTGATACAATGATTTTCTTCCTGTTTGTCTAGAAGTTTTCCTTCAATGTCTTCCGTAGATTGTTCTGTCTTTTGATTACTTTTCAACTTCTTAATTTTTGTGACTAGTGTTTTGTTATGATTTCTTAATAAATTTCTTCAGAATTGCTTAATAACACCTTGATGACTTTTGTCAGTTCTAACTTATGCGTCTTCTTACTGTCGTCATACTATTGCTGGAGTTTTTCTTTTTGTTGTTTATGATGATGTAACTCTATTTCTTGATTTTCTAACTTCATCCGGACTTGCGCCAATTCAACATCTTTTCCATTATGAGTTTGTTTAGATGCTTTATTTCTTCTTCTAATTCATTATCACATCCATATGGTGATTTGTTGTCATTTTTTTACTTTCTGATCTTGTCTTTTAAGTTTTGATTATGAATTTTTAAACATGATATTTCTTTATTTTGATCAGATAACATTTTCTTGTTATCACTTAAGGTTCGTTCTAGCTATTGATTTTAGTTCCATAAGCGATGATTCTCATTGTCTCTCCACTCTTTCAACTGCTTCTACGTCTCAACGTCATCTTGTATACTTTTATTGATCGCCTTATATTGTTCTAACTCGTCTACTGTTGTTTGTAGCTGTGACTTGATTTCCGAATATGTAGGTGCCATTGTTTGTGGCTTTGTTTGTGGCTTTGTTTCAAATCTCACTTGCTTCTTTGTAGTTATTATTATGCACTTTTTATATTGAAACCCAAACCCACTTTAAGAAACCACATGTGGTTTCACTCTTACCTTCTTCTTTTGTTAACTTTTATCTTTTCTTTTTTAACTTTTATTTTATTTTATTTTCTTTTATTTTATTTTCTTTTCTTTTACCTCTTTTTTGGGGGGTTACTTTTACCCTTTTTAATTCTTTTTTAATTTTTTAAGGACAAGTCCTACCCAAGGTGTAAATAATCTTGTCCAAGCTCCGTATAGCTCTGATACTACTGTAAGATCCATAGTTGGATATTCTCAATTAAGTAATTTCTGAAATAACCCACTTATCCGTAGATAATAAAATATGAATAAATTGATAGATAAAAAGATGATAGGATATTACAACATAGCTCGCCTTTCATATGTCTTGAGCGTTTCATAATGAAGAGTTATGTCCCTTCACATTAATTGCTACTACTATAATAATTAATAATTATTATTTTATTTAATTATTAACCTTATTTAATTATTATCCTATTTGTGTTTGTTACAAGCACTGCGCGAAACGTGGGGAAGAAGTGGACCATCAGTAAGAAAGATGCGTCAAGAAGGATCTAGCGTGATCGCTAAGCAAGGAAGCATGTCTACCTTGGAGAAGCGCTCTCCCACACAAGATGTTATAAAGAAGCGACACAAAAATGAAAAAATTCATCATCAATTTTTGGCAAGCAAGACATAAATCACTAGACATTTGAGCTGGGGAGGCTTCCAAGCTCAAGTCACAATGCAGTCGCTAAAACAGGCTGATTAGAAAAACGCAGCAGGGTTGCGGAGAAGTGTCGGTTTCGAAATATAACGCAGTTGAAAACAACTATAGGGGTTAGCGAAGTTGATAGTCAGAGAGTTGGACGCCCGGGAGGGTTCAACTCATCTTGTTGTATTTTGTAAACAAACGTGTGTTTGTTGGTTGGGCGTGCACTAGGAGAGTCGTCGGTTTGTGGCACCTTCATTATTGTAACATTTGTTTCTTAATACAAAGTTAACGGGGTGGGTCGGTTTGGAAACCCCAGCATTATATTTACTTAATGCAAGCATAGAAATTTGACTAAGTAAATTAGTAACAGGATAAAACCATAAGTAAATCTTCTGCATAGTTAGGCGTAGTCTACCAAGAAGCTCCTGAGCGAACAAGTCATCGAGAGGTCTTTTGGGCAATGCCGCATAGCGCAGTTAAAACGCAAAAGTGATGTGCGTTTGATTGTGGTTGTGACAATATGCTCCTGAAAAGATTTGATCCCTCTCAACACTTAGTAGATCCCCTTTTAAGATAGATCTATGCTAGTGATATGCTCACAACCATTATAGGCTTGTAGCTTATCCATGAGTGACAATAAAGAGCCACACACTAATATTATATTTTTACAAAGAATTTTTAATTACAACATCTCATGTTTGATTGGCATTATTACATTATATAATTTATCATAGTTTATGATAAACCATTAAAATAAAATTAGACTTTTACAAACTTTTGTTATAATTTTCTTGACCTCCCTATTCTCATATTAACGCTTTCATCTCTAAAAATAATAGAGCAAATATAACCAACCACTTTTACACATACTAAAATTTTCATTTTCAAGACTATACTAATAAAGCTAATATAATTAATAGCTTTAAGTACATGGCTAGAGCTTAACTCTTTTCCTATACATGGTTCTCAAATTCGAGCGAGCAAATAATTAAAGTAACATAAAAATGAATATTTATCATAGTTTATTCATTATTAAAATAAATGTAAGGTTTTGTGTTTTACATAGACACTCCATTCTCCATAAAGGCTCCTTTTATTAACCAACAATAACTAGGAATACAAAATTTCTATTTGGATTCGGTTATTTCTATAAGAGCATTTCACCTTAATAGGAATCTCTATGTACTTCTCCATGTAAGGGAAAGATATAAGATGAAGGCATAGATGAAATGGGTAGCAGCAAAACAAATAGGTAATACAAGTTGGTTCTCTATGACAGGCGGTTTCAACGCAGAAATAACTTTAAACAAATTAATAGCAACAAAGAGTTTTTGACTAAAGCAAAAAGAGTTCTTGACTCTAACAGAAAAATGCCAGAAAAAGAAAAAATTAAATAAAATTTAAAGTAGTTTCTTATTAAATAATGAACAAAGAATGAACTTATTCCATTGATCACGATTTCTGAATTGACACATCTTCCCTTGTGCAGAACATTCATCTTTCCTAATGGCTGCATGAGTTCCTTTTTCCAACACCAAAGATTCACACCAAAATGAATGTGGGAAAATACCCTACCCTAAGAAACTCTACGCAGACCCTCTAGCCATCCCCAAAATGGAAACTATCCGTTCTCCTAAATGCCAATCGAGTATATTTCTGTCAAAAAGTATCACTCACCCCAAAACAGGGTTTCAAAAATTGCAAAATGGCGAATTTTTTTTCAAGAAAATCCCCTAAAAATATAGCCCATGGGCTAAATTTCGCCCCTAAAATTATCCTTGTTGTAAAATATCATTTTAACTCATCCTAGTAAAATTTATTGTTGGAGCGGTTACCAGTGTATTGGGTATCACTAGAAAAATTACTAAAATTCCGGAAAAGATCAGAAAAAAGTGTTTCATGTTCCTAAAAGCATGTAGAGGCGTTTGTTTTGTTACAACTTTGGAAGCTAAGAGCATGTAGAGGCGTTTGTTTGGCTCTATTTTGTGGAGAATGGTAGTTAACGATAAATATTTAAGAGAAAATACTGTCGCGAAATAGACCCACATAGAACCAAAAGGGTGTAAAAGGTTTTTAATTTTTGAAATTGATTAGTTAAGGCATCGTTTGTCATAGCAAAATGGTTGGGTTGGAACAATGGAAAAGAAAATAAGGTTTTGTCAGGGAAGGATCCTTGGGTAGGAGGGGCAAATAGATATAGGTTTTCTAACATTTTGGTATCAAAGATGAGGAATATGGGACTATAAGTTACTTTGGGTCAAATTGGTATTCCTTCTTGGAATGGACACACTTAGGCCTCGAGGAACCCTTAGCATAAAAATGAAACTCCTTCATTCAAAGCCTAAAGCATTGTGGGGTGAGATTATTAAATATGGAGGATTTTTTTTTGGTTTGGAGACGGAATTTTTCTAATGGTCATGCGAGTTAAAAAATTGCATATGAAGCCATTAGTTCAAATTTTGATTTTGATAATTATTGGTTGTACTTTTTTGTTTAGCACCGAAACCACTCTTAGTAAGCAAAAAATCTTCATGTGTTAGCCAATGAAATTGCTTTAAATTTGTAATATCGTATAGGTCTTAAACAAATTTTTAATATAAATTTGGGATAGGTATCATAAAAAAACTACTTTTTTTTGTTCGTATTTTCGACATATCTCTTTGTGTTTTTACTCAAATTTCAATCGGGAGAGCTCCATGGATGCGAAATTAAATTCCGCATCCAATGAGTACCCACTCGACATACTTTTGACGGACCCCAATACCCCCAAAACAAGAAATACCTGGAAAAAAAAAACATGATGATGTCATCATCACGTTTTTTTTCAAATATTTCTTGTTTTTGGGGTAGCGAGGTTTGTCAAAAGTATGTCGAGTGGGTACTCGTTGGATGCAAAATTTAATTCGCATCCACTGAGCTCTCCCTATCGAAATTTGAGTAAAATTACAGGAAGATATGTCGAAAATATGAACCGAAAAATACTTTTTTTTTTCTTCCTCCAAAATTAATAAATATTATTTTATTATTTTTCTTAGGAGACCCATTTTGAGTTGAAATTTCCTCTAATGCATGTTTTTATAAAGCACGTTTGGAGGAAAGTAAGATCAATTTTGAAGTTTCCAGGTTAGTGGCTAAAAAGGTCTTGAACGCAACTGGAGATCTTGGTTAGATTCAAACAAATTTCTTTTAATGGAGTTAGCTAATAATATTTGCTAGAAATTATGCCTTCATAGGAATAAGGTTCTTTTTCAAGATGACAAACCAAATGTTTATGTTGTAATTGTGGCTACATTAGGTGTTTTTAAGGAGATTACTGATGAGGTAAAGATTCAAAAGAAGAGTATTGTGAAGTCCCTTGATAGAAACATTAGATACCATGCAGGGTATTTTAATTTTTTATGTTGCATGTCAAGGTATTGAAAGCATTTGTGGAATAGGAGTGTGCGCCTTCACCTCTCAGAAATCCATTTCTTTCTCTTAAAGAACATCGCTCTTAGCTTTGTGGGGTTTTTTTGTTTTTTGCACAGTCAAAAGTGATAGTCTCTCTTCTACCGTGAGGTGACTCCAAAAATATCATTAGTTGGGCAAGTGGGAGATTGCATGGAAGGATTTTCTCACTTAAGGAAGCATTTTCCAACTTAAAGTTTACTCATGCTTTGAGGGAATTTAATATTCAAGCGGACTATCCTCAAAGGAAGGCCTTTCAAAGAAAGAAGGGATTATAGTATTTCAAGAATGGGATCAAGCATCTAAGGTATCTGGCGAATCGGGATCCCTTTCAGTTTTTATATTTTAAGAGAGAAGTAAAACATTTTTGTTTTTTTATTAAAGTTAGTTTTTATTAGCTATTTCAGCTATAAACTCATATATAAATTTTGGTTCTTTGAATCTTTAATATTTCACCAACATGAGAGTATTGTTTGTAAGGATATTGACTTTATAGGTCGTTTCTTGAGCATGCCACAGGTTTTTTTATTTAAAATTGAAAGTTGGTATTTTTGTTTATATCTTTTAGGAGAGAACTCCAAGTTTTTATGGGTTGGTCTCTTTTGAACTTGTAAAGGATTTTCTACAAACTTTGTAGCGTTGGGAAAGTTCTACTTATATCTTCATTTAAATGAATAACATATATTTAAAGTTTTTTTTTAAATATTGCTAACATGAATTTAATTTTGTTACATTTCTATTCCTTAGTCTCTTGTTCAATTATGTTGCATCCCTGTATTAAAATTCCAGTAATGTTTATCTTTATTTATCTTGATGTTTCTTATTTTGTAAAATAAAATATAAGACATATAATAATGATAAAATTGTGACTTTTATAATTGGAAGAAGAACTCATCTATATAAATTTAATGTTTAAATTATATTTTTAATCGAATTATCTCTAATATTATTAAAAAAAAACAAAAATTAGAACCATTTTTAATATTAATTATCAAATCTTTGTAAAAAATAATTAATATTAATTATCAAATCTTTGTAAAAATTAATTAAAGGGTACTTATTTATTTCATATTTCTATTTATTTTTTCTTCATGAAATATATATTTATGTAATTAACATTACTAATAAAGTACATGTGACTACATAATCATCAACATTAAACATGTGAATACAAAGTCACTTTCATGGTGGGTAACAATTAATTAAAATTTTTAATTATTTAAATATTAATATAATAAATATAATTTTTTTGAATATTAATATAACAAATTCATCAATTCTCTTCAGGTTAGCTCATTTTGTTACGTCGGACTACTCGGGTTGTCGTTTCTTATCTTATAGTTGAAATATAAAAATAAAAATAAATTAAGTAAAAAATTAAATCATTTATATATATGATGGTAACTTGGTCTATCAAACCTTTAAATAGCATACCATTTTTTTATTATCAGTCAGCATGAAAACATTCTATTAATATACAAAATGGTGTTACAAACACACCTGGTATGCTAGGTGAACTAGACAGAACCAGGCTGACAACTGCAGGGCTCGAACGAGAAGTCCCCGAATTTCTTGAAGGATTTACGGAAATTCAACCAAGCAAAGCCTAGATGAGCCTGAAACAATCACCAACTAAAGCCGACGCACAGGGCTACTATGTAGCCAAATTGCAACTAGATACCAGAACCCATCCCAGTTACATCAAAACATATATACCCAAGCTGCTGCTTCTTACAACCAACAATCAGGTCTACCATCAAAGCAAAAGCATCCAAAAATAGCAACCCACCACAATTACATCAAAACATTGATAACATCGCACCTTCTACTTACAGCATGTCGAAAGCAAAAACAGAGCCGACCTTGAATCCAAATTCTAGGAAAATCAACTCCCAATGGCCAAGTTTGTTCTGAACAGGTGCTCCTCTTGCTAAGGAGGAGGGGCATTGGCTACCGCATTGGCAGGAGAGTTGGCAGGAGTGTTAGCAGGGGTGGTGGTAGGATCCCCGAGACTATCAAGAATCTCCATAGTGATCTAGTCTAGAAGGCAGAAGCTCGCCGCACTTTTTTGTTTCCCCCTCTTGATGAGGGACAGGGCCTCCTTGATGCCACGAGCTATCTGCACCTTGGCCTGGGTATCCCGTGCCAGCATGATTCGAACGATCTAGAAAGGATTTAGCACCAAAGGGCGGCCCTGAAGAGACTCATACTCCCTGAGCAAGTCTAGTTCCTTCATGGCAATGTAGGATTCGATAGCCGCTGGGGTCTCAACCATATATTGATCGCCCCAGTTGAATGAGAGTGGGTTTGAATCCTCCTCAATGGTGGGGAGATCAGTCGATGATCTGGGCATCGCCCTGCTAGTTCCCTCACCTCTGCCACTTCCCCTCTGGTGGCTCCAGGCTCTCCAGTATCGGGACATGATATCACAACACAGAATACTACTTTGAGCCGGATGAAGCAGAAACAAAACCGTGAATGTGTCCTTGCGATCCTACCAGGGTGGATCTATAGGGAAAATTCCTTTCCTTCCCCAAATTGGATCGTTGAGCAAGCTCATTCTTTTCACCATAAACTCCTTCATTATCTGCCACCCCTTGTGCTCTGCCATATCTTTCATCCTCTGCGGAAGATCCACCTCCTCCTTGTTCATTGATTTCCCTTCGATATGGAAATATCTGGAATTCCCCATCCTTGCATTAATCGATGTGGGACTCGTACCAACGAGACTACAGGGCCATCTCCTCTTATTCTCTTCGCATGGATCAACCATAATATTATTCCAAATAATTAATATGCGCCTTCTTCTCTTCAAGACCATTATGTCTGGCAAGTGCTTCTTCTGCGATGGCCACATGCTCTGTACCGCTACCACGTGTCTAGGATTGTGGTTCATTGGCCCCATTTGGCGATTGGGACATCTCACATCTTTCCAAGCCCGCCACCGATATGATGAAGGGCCCGCTGTTTGGACTGGACATGATGGATGGCTCGTTTCACAGAGGGTTGGATCGACAATTTTCCACCAACTGCTGTGGGGTGAGCTGTGTCTGACGGTTGATTGCTTTGGTCATACCCTCCATATTCGCCTGCACCAACTTTTTGCAGTGCTCCCAAATCAGCATGTTTCTATTATCATCTAGCTCTTCTGCATGGAAATAGCTACGTCTCTCCACTCCTTCATTTTCCAACGCATCTGCCAGCTTGTTTCCAGATCTCCTTACATGAAAGAATAGGATGGTTGCAGGTCCTACTAGAATCCGCTTGAGTTCTGATAGGTGCCCTTCCGATCTCCATTTCTTTGAAACCTGGGATGTGGTAGGACCATGTTCGAGTCATTGAGCAATGTTGATAATTACCTACAAGTTTCCTTCCACCACCAACGGGGTTTTCCCTGATTGCAAGGCCTAGGAAATATCGTTAATTAGGCCCTCCAGCTCCGCCATGTTATTGGTGCTATTACCAATTGATCCCCAGAGCATGTTGAGAATAATTTCGCTCGAGTTCCTTAAGGCGCCTCCGAAGCCTGCTGGACCAGGGTTGCCTTTGGCCACTTCGTCAAAATTTAGTTTAAAGGATCCTTCCAGTGACCGTATCCACGTTTTTGCGTTGTTTACAAATTTTAGCACCGTCCTGGATCGCACGTTGTTAACAGGTAATTCAAAAATCCCCATTTCATAAAGAACATTTCTTTCATTCACTTCTGTTGTGAAGTCTTCATGTGTTCATTGAATTAGAGTGATTGTTTCTTTGAGGTGCGCTTCGATGAGGGTCCATATTTCCCTTGTTTTTCTGGTTTTGTTTACAAAGATTCGATTGTTACAGGTTTTCCATAGTTCATACACCATGAATCCTGGGAGAAGCTCCCATAGTCTATTTACAATTTTGTTTCTGAATTCCTTCATGGGCCATTCGGGTATGGTGATTTTCGGCCTTCCTCTGTGTCGGTGATTTTTTTTAAAAATGGTCGCTCCTTTTTCCCATATGGCATCCGCCACCGGACATTCATTTAGAAGATGGTTCATGGATTCGTTATTTTCTTCACACATGCAACATCTTGAGGACACATTGATTCCCCTGGTCTGGATTTTATCCCAGGTTAGAATGCGCCGCTTGAGCACGAGCCAACAAAAAACTGCCACCTTTGGCCACCAGCCTCCTCCCCAAATTTCCCCCCATTTGGCTTCAGTTCCAGATTATGAGACTCTGTCATAAGGGCTAGGGTATCTTTGGGATTGAAATTGCCTGTGTTGGAGTACCCCCATCTGAGTTTGTCCAGACAATCGTTCCTGGTGATTTTTATGGCATTGAGCCCTGTAATGAAATCATCCACATTTTCCCCTAGGGCTAGAGATTGCCACCAATTCTTGTCTTTCCATGACTTGAAGAGCTGATCATTATCTCTAGGATCCCAGAATTCTGCCACCATGCTCATAGGATGGTTTTGAAAAAAGGAATTGAGAATAGGGGATTTCTCTCTGCTGGCTAGGACCAGTTCTTGGTTCTATGCATCACTAACAAATCTCGCAGTCTTACCATCCCAAACTTCCCAGAAACTATGCTTCTGGACCAACCCCCTGTTTTCATGTGCCACTTTCCATATACTAGAACTCGAGAGGTTTTCTCCATAATGAACCAGGGATTGCTTAGGCCAGAGAGGGGCATATTTCAGGTGCCAAAGTTTGGCCCAAGGTTCCTCTTCATAGTTGATCCATCTCCACCAAATTTTGGCACTCATCACCTTGTTACTATCAAGAGGATCCTGGAGCCCAAGGCCCCCTTTAAAATGTTTTTTAGATCTTCTTGGGTTTCGGCTATGTTTCCATCCTCCATTTTCAATCTATCCAGTCGATTCCCTTGGTGGTGTTGAATGGCTGCTTTGTGAAAGAAACTGGTATTGCATTCTCCCTCTTGGAGCCATTTGAATCTGGATTTCTGGTTCCAATATACTTCCTCTTGTTGTTCTCGTTGGCTAAATTCTTGTAGCAGACTTTTTTCTTGGATCCGTAACTCCTCCGAGAACCCCATGCTCATCCCCTAAGCCTGGTTCAGTTGCATCTTACAGTCTAGAGCTTGTTTTGCTTGGAATATGTTGCCAAAGGACTCTTTATTCCATTTGTTAATGTTATATTTTAAGAGTTTGAGTTTCTGTTGGAATTGGTACATTCAAGTGCCCATGATGGGTGGGGAGTCCTCCCACCATTCCCAGAGTTTCTCATGGAAATCCGTCTGAAGGAGCCAGAACTTTTCAAATATGAAGGGTCTACGTGGGTTTATCCCCACATTTTCCCATTTTAGGCTGATTGGCTAGTGATCCGAGCCTGCAGCTGGAAGTACCACTGCTCTTAACTCCCCTCTGTCTCCATCTTGTTTGTTGTTCCATGTAAAAATACCATTAGAAGTTCTTACATCTATTAAATCAAGGTCATCAATTAATTCGTTGAAGTGAGCGCTTATAGGGTTTAGGTTCCGTATACCACCTTTTTTCTCTTTAAGGTTCCTGATCAAGTTGAAATCTCCACCCAGGATCCACGGTTTGTCATCGGTAATCTCCTTGATAATAGAAAGCGAGTCTAGAAAGGACATTTTCTGCTCTTCCCTCGGAGGCCCATATACATTGGTCAGAAATCCTTTTATTCCGATGCCTAAGATGTGGAAGTCTGCTGAAAGGGAAAAGGGAGTTTCTACAAAGCCTGAGAGGTTAACCTCCCGGGGATTCCATAAGATGCCCATCCATCCAGTTGCCCCTTTGGCATTGATCACTACTGACTCACATCCCTTCCATATTTTATGGGCTATACCTATTATCTCTTCTGCCGAGCACTTCGTTTCTTGCTGAAAGATGATTCTGGATTTTTCTTTTTCAATCCTTCTTTCGAGAAGATGGATTTTCAGAGCACTACTGTAGCCTCTAATGTTCCAGGATGTTATCTGCAATGGGAACTTGTTAAGTGGAGGAAGAGAGGGAAACATCTATGGTTGGATACTGCCTCGAAGCCACCAGTTTCTCCCCTACAACTTTGATTCTTTGAACATTGCTTGGCCTTCCCCGCTTTTTTTATTTTATTTTATTTTTCCATCTGATTCTTTGAGTGTTTCGACAACTAATCCCAGGGACTTCATGTTTTTAGCCTGGATTATCGCCTTCTCCAACAAGGAGACTTCCTTGGGAGGGATTTGGGCTGGGATCTTTTCAAAGCAGGAAGCTTCAAGCCTTCCAGATCCAGATCTCACGTACCTCTATGGCTTTCTTCGCTGTCTCCTGCTGCATCTTTTGGTTTTCGATCTGTAGTTGATTTGGCTGTCTCTTGCTGCTTTTTTATATTTAAATCCATCTCCTTCTCTTGGTGATCTTTAGTCTGGTCGTTTTGTTGGGTTTCTTTCTTAATTGCCTTATTCTTCTCAGTTTTCTGGGCTTCTTTACTACTTGCCTTGTCATCTTGGAGAATCTCATTCCTGCTATGAGTTTGCACCCTTTTGTTAATCTATGGTTCTGAGGTCTTTCTTGCTTGTCTTTTCTTGTTTTGGGTTTTGATGAACCCATCAGCATCTTGATTTTCCCGATCTTTCTTTCCTCGTGGTCTTTTATTTTGCAGACAGTCCTGGAATAGGTGTCCATGCTCATGACATCTTCTGCATCTGAACGGGATTTGTTCGTAGTCTATTGCTTAGAACCATTCTTCATCCTCCCAAGATAACTCGATTCCATATGGTAGATCTCTAGAAATGTCGAGGTAGATGAAGATTCAGGAATACGATATATACTTCCATTGTTGGGTTTTCTTTAAGACTTTGATGAAGTTCCCTAGCATATTCCCTATATCCATCATAATTTCTTCCTTCCAGTACTCTGTTGGGAGAGAGTACAATCTAATCCATACTGGGGAAATCGTAAGGTTTTCTTTATCAAGGTTGAATCTCTCTTTCCATGGCCTGAGGAAGAGTCTCGTCGAATTATAGAAATAAGGACCATTCTAAAAAATTCTTGTTCTATCTTCTTCATTAAAGAAGATTATTGTGAAAAATCCTTTTGCTCCCAGCTGAAGTTCGTAGTGTCCTTGGGGTTTCCACGTGGTGTTTATCCACCAGACCAGGGTCTTTTCTATGGGCCAGATCCCCACAAAATTTCCTATGAGGGCGCGGTCTTTCATGTACTAAATGTCTTCCCTGACTCTTTCTGATTTAATTTGAAGCTTTGGGACTGTCTTGGATTTCAGGACGCACTATCTTGTCCTTCTTGTTTCCTGTTTAGCCGTTTGCTCTTTCTTAAGCCCACTAAAACCTTCCCCATCTATGAGCGAGTCAAATGCTCCCACTAGTGCTTTTCCTTTCTCGGTTTCCATGTCTGAGATCAAAGTGGGAATTATGGATCCCTCCTCCGAGGGCGCGTTGCTCCCACGGTCCCTCTCCCCACGAGGAGGAGTAGGAACCATCCTGGGCCGACCCCTACCGACCTATAGAGTCGCTCTTACACTGCTGGTTCATTGTAAATCCTTCCACCTTGGTAAACACACCCCCCAACCTCGCATCAAGTTGCAGAGCTCCTCAATTACAGAGGTAAACTTAAATGAACCTATCTTTAAATAGCATACCATTACTATACATTAAAATTAATAAATTGTACAAGAATATTCCCACTCACTCACAAATTGCAATGTTACCAAGGTGTTTAGCCACCTCTATACTCATGTAAGATATATAAGTGCGTTGCTACACAAACCCTACCCCCAATGCTACAAATATCACCCCCAAAAACAGAAGTATACCCTAAGTGACAATTACAATGAGGAAATAAAATGCACCCCATCGATAACCAATCCTAACTAAAAAGGTAAAGACCACAAGATATACCCTAGGATATATATAAGTTCCAAAGAATACATCGACAACTCAAATGGTGTCAACAATGGTTCATACACCAAAAATGTAGAAGATACACCAAATCCACAACTAGCCATCATAGCTATGCAAAACCTTAAAACCATGAAACCTTGCTCCCTTCTCTAGTCCCTCACCTCTAACTTATCCACCCAACCAAGTCTTTAACAAGTATAAGTTCCAAAGAATACGTCAACAACTCAAATGATGTCCACAATAGTTCATACACCAAAAATGTAGAAAATACACCAAATCCACAACTAGCCATCATAGCTATACAAAACCTTTAGAGCATGCAACCTTGCTCCCTTCTATGATCCCTCACCTCTAACTTATCCACCCCATTCGCATGGAATCCTCTAACCAAGTCTTTGACAAGTTGAGTTCATGTGAATCTTTATTTGAAAAGTTTGTGGAGTATATTTTATTTGCAAAGTATTTGGAGTATATTATATGTATGGTAAATTTTAAGTATTTATAATTTTTTAAAATTCTAAAGCTATTGAACAAATCATCTTTGACGAAAACAACAAATTAAAGAATTGTGGCTAAATTTCCGTAAAATTTTCTTTGATTATGTAGAAAAATCTTGTCAAGAATTTGGGTCTTGGATCTTTCTTGAAAGGAAGGGTATGCCAACTTTTGTTTTCAAGGGGTCAAGGTCACGCAAACGACAAGTGATAGGAAAGTCTGGCTTCAGGGGTACGCCAACTTGCAAGCTTTCTTGAACAAATTTTTAGTCAAGGTCATGCAAACGACAAGTGATATTAAAGTCTGCTTTTTCAATAACAGTGTGTCATACGACCCTTGGTAGACGCTTGGTAAATTGGCTCTATCTCGATTATTGGTAAACGCTCTGTGAGTCCCAAACATTTTCCCTACATCATCGGAGTCGTGGGTCCCCACATTTTCCCTACATCATCGGAGTCCTGGTATCCATTCAGAGAAGCAAGCAACGCAATTCGTGCTGTGGATCGCTGTTTCTCTCTGAATAGCGTACATGCTAATTTTCAGAGAGTGAAATGAATGGGCGGAGAGTGATCTTCTTTAATCTTTCTGTATTTGGTGTTAGTGTTAGGGTTCTCACTATGAAGTGGTTATTCAATCACGCTTTTTTCCTGCACTGCTTGCAACTCTCTTTCGTTGGCCAAGCCCGAGATGTGCAAGAACAATTCTTATCTCCTCACAATGACGCGAGAGCCAATGTAGGTGTCCGCGCGTTCTTATGGAGCGACACTGTCGCAGCTTACGCACAGAATTATGCAAATGAACGCAAAGCAGACTGCGCTATGCAGCACTCTGGTGGTCAATACGGAGAAAATCTTTTCAAAGAGAATGGATATTCTGATCCCATTGGAAGCGCCGTGACGGCTTGGGTTAACGAGATGCAATACTATAATTACTCTTCTAATTCCTGCGCTGCAGGTCAAGTGTGCGGGCACTATACTCAGGTGGTGTGGGAAAATTCCACGATCCTCGGCTGCGATAAAGTTCAATGCAACGACGGTTGGACTTTCGTGATCTGCAACTACGATCCGCCTGGTAATTTTTTTGGGCAAAGACCATATGGAAACAATGCTGGTAAGTAAATAAATGGTCTTATCGACTGCCTTCTTTGGGTTATTTCAATTATGAACAATCTCACGGTTGTCATGTAGAAAAATTAGAAATCGTTTGCATTTCGTTTTTGGTAGCATAGAAAAATTATATATCGTTGAATCTGCTGCGTTTGATAACTTCACTTATGTCGTCTCGGCAATATTCTCCAGACTTTTAAGTTGTGAAATTGTAAATCTCTTTGTTAAAATCGCAATTTCAATTATCGTCAAGCCACGAGACGAATGCCCTTATCCCGAGAAGTATATGTGCTAACTAAATCGACTCTCAGGCATAATTTTGACCGGATTTAATCATAAATCCGCCGAAGAAATGGGTCATTTTAGTTGTTTTTCTATCCACGCGCCCTTATCCCATGCTGTATATGCTGAAGCAATTAAGTACAATATTGAATGAATGCCCTTAAATTATGATTTAAAGGATTGTTGCGCTTACGTTTTAAAATGCCACGCGTCACGCGTTCGTAGAACCATGCCATGAGTTAATTAGAACGTAAGGATAGGAAATGGGTATGGAGGTATATCAATTTATTTAATTAGTATTTAAGTGTTAATTTTTATACCTGCGTATATTGCAATCGTTCGATTTCAAATCGCGTTGACTTTGGGCATTAGCTGTTGTTTTTGACGCGGCTTTAAAAAATCAAACCTGTTTTCCTAAGTCATACTTTGGGGTTTGCAAAATATTTTTTTTTATTTTGTTAAAAATCTATTTTTCTAAACCGTTGATTGGTTGATAGGCGATGATGTCAACATTGGGGTTTGGTATCTGGATTTCAGTAGACATGTGGCAAGATGACATCATAATGATAAAATTAAAAAAATAAAATTTATATCCCATCGCCATTGCCATGCGTTCATTCTCAAGGTCCACGCGTTGGATCTCCATTTGCGTCTGCTTGATCTCCATTTCTGTAAACTTCAACTGCATTTCCCTCTGCTTCAACTGCATTGCAATGCGTTCATTCTCAAGTTTCAAGCATTGGATCTCCGTTTCCTGGTGCTTGATCTCCATTTCCCGCTGCTTGATCTCCATTTCCTACTGCTTCAACTGCAGTGCCATGGGTTGCTTCTCCAGTTCGGCGCGTTGGATCTCCATTTCCATGCGTTGCTTGATCTCCATTTCCATCTGTAGTTCCATGTGTTCCTTAATCTCCATTTCCTTACGCTTCAACTTCAGTGCCATGCGTTCCTTCTCCAGTTGCAGGCGTTGGATCTCCATTTCCTTCTCCTTGATCTGCAGTTCCAGTTGCATTGCCATACGTTTGTTCTGACGTTTCATATTTTCATTCTCAAGTTCCATGAGTTCATATGCATCTCTGATATTCCATCTATGTCCATCTGTATGCTTCACCTTGTCATCTGTCCATTGCATCCGTGGCGCTAGAGACTTTTTCGGCAAGTCCACCATTTCCGCCCCCGAACAGTCGAGGTTTCCTATGATTCAAAACATAATAACAGTCCAAGTTTCCTTTGGTTAAAAAACAAATGTATAAAAATTTAAAATGGAGCTATAGCCAATCATATACCCTCATTCAAATACCAGTGGGTAGAAAAGCTTAGCAATCCAAAAGCTTCCAAGATCGTAAATCCAAAAGCTTTAATATTCCTAATTTAATTCAGTTTTTAATTCACCCGGAGCACATAATCAAATTCTCCACAATACCCACGTCAGTAGAGCAAGCAAACCACCAAAATTTTAAACTAAAACCTTGGAAATCACCTTACCTTGTGTAGGAAACGAAAATATATTGCAGCGAACCTTATTCTTCAGTCTTGTCAACTCAGTGATACAGGAACAAGATAGTAGTTATTGACCTAATCATTTCCTCCCAGGGCGATTGTTACTAGCCCCTGCACAACCAGCCTGTTGGTCGCAGGACGTCCTATGATGCCTGCAACTTTGTCTTGATACTGTTGGAAGTACTGGAACTTCTGGGGCATTCTGATAATATTCGCCTGTGTGCAAACAGTTTCTCTTGGATTTAATCAATAAGATAATCAAGTCATTTTCCATAATTTTTAATAATGACTCCCATCGATTTATATCAATCACATTTTATTTTACAATTGTCTTAGTATTTCTTAAATTAGCTTTCATACTAAATTCTTCCATGTCATTATGGTAAAAAACATATTAATTCATACAATAATACCAATTCAATAACATTTTTCATAGCTAAATCCACCGATATTATAAAAAATGCAATGTAGACAACCAATTGACAAATTCCCCAAAACATAATCGCCAATTACCAATCCAAATAGTAGTAGATAAGGCTAGGTATTATTGCAGAGAAAAGTTCCAAAGGTTTGCTGATTCCATACTCTTAGAGGTTGTAGATAGAAACACAAGCTAGTAGTATAATTTTCTCTGTCAACTCCTTGACAGGAGCAATCCCTCCTGAATTGGGCAATTTGAAGCTTAATATCTTCAATCTTTCGGATAATCTGTTGACAGGCATTGTTCCTTCTGCTTTCAGCCTTAGTTTTTATAACTCAAGTTTAATGGGAAATCCTGGGCTTTGTAGCAATGATGGTCTTGAAGGGCTCAAGTCCTGTTCTGACATGGAGGATGGCAGAAGAAGCAAGTGTAAAAAAAGGAATGACACACTGATGACATATTATCACAAAAACATTCCAAATTTACTTCGTTGAAGTATCCTAATTGATGTGTTGTTGAGATACAAAATCACTGCCATTGGACCCCTGCACATATTAAAATACCCTGTAAAACAGCTACTGAGATATTACCAGGCCATATCGACGAAAATCTCACGAGCGGCTTTTCAAGGCATTAAAATATGTCCCGATTCGAATTGCAGTGGGTGAATTGTATAAAACATGACAAATTGCACTGCGTGAACTGTTTAAAACATGACAGAGCAAAAAGGAACCCGTCGTTTACACATGCAGGTAAAGAACAAGTAAGTTCATGCTATATATAAGGGACAATTGTCCGCATTTGCAAAAAAAATGGTTAAAGCAGTAGAATAACCTCCAAAGTGGTCAAGATGCTACAGAATGAGTGAAAGTCGATGTCTTACCTGTAACGCCATGTATATATGCAGTTCGCAATTGCTAGAAGCAGATAAGCGATAGCTAGCCAGCACTCCACAGGTAGCAGCGGGCTCGAACTTGGGATGCAAACCCCATGAATGCAGCCACTTCATTTGGATTTCTTCCCCTCCATGTGTTAAATTGCTCCAAAATTGTCGACTATTTTTGGGTTGAAA
>LPNX010307508.1:327839-351877 GCA_001517045.1 Pseudotsuga menziesii | reverse complement strand
TCTGTCGAGTAGGACAGATGTAAGGGCAATTGCCATTCTAGGAATGGAGGCACCTGGTCAGTTACCAGGAAGACTCAGTGTAAAAGCTGAGTAGCCATTCTAATATGACAGAGGGATGTGTTCCCACTTGATCAGATGTAAGGGCTGAACCATTATTTTCATGGCTAAAGGATTTAGTTCCTTCCATGTCAGATGTGAGTGTTGGCCATTCCGACGAGCAGGTCGGATGTAAGGGCAACTGCCATTCTCGAGGAGAATGGAGGCGCCTAGTCAGTTACCAGGTAGCTCAGTCAAGGAGGACTGGGGGCCATTCTGATGTGACTGTAGTTTACTACAAGATCAGATGTGAGTGCATGCCTTTCCATCACTGTGATAGGATGTGTTCTTGTCTGGATGGATGTAAGTGCCGAGCCAATCTTCGCATCATGTGTTGATCAGACGTAAGTGCTGTGCCAGTCTTCGCATCATGTGTTGATCAGACGTAAGTGCAGTGCCATTCTTCGCATCATGTGTTGATCAGATGTAAGTGCAGTATCTATCTTGGCATCATGTGTTGATCAGATAGAGATGATTGAGACAGTCTTCGCATCATGTGTTGATCAGAAGTAAGTGCTGTGCCAGTCTTCGCATCATGTGTTGATCAGACGTAAGTGCAGTGCCATTCTTTGCATCATGTGTTGATCAGATGTAAGTGCAGTATCTATCTTGGCATCATGTGTTGATCAGATAGAGCTGATTGAGCCAGTCTTCGCATCATGTGTTGATCAGACGTAAGTGCTGGGCCTTTCTGACGAGTAGGTCAGATGTAAGTGCTGGGCGAAGACCTACATGAGGAGTAGGCCTACATCCAGCATGAAAAAGGGCTGGCTCTGTAGAACTTCCTATGACGAGATAGTATACCCATGATGATGACCAGTGGAGATCCAGATCGAGCTATGATCCAGATCCAGTTATGATGACTCCGAGAGATCCAGATCGAGTGATGATCTAGATCCAGCAGTGGTGATCCAGACCAAGTGATGATCCAGATCCAGTCCAGAGATGATGATACAGATCGAGTGATGATCCAGATCCAGCAGAGAGACGATCCAGATCGAGTGATGATCTAGATCTAGTGATTCCATTTTATGATGATCCAGATCGAGAGATGATCCAGATCTAGATGACTTGAAGACAAAGATGAATTGAAGATGAACATGATCCAGTTGATGCAGAGAAGAAGACCAGTACTGAAAAATTGTGTCGAAAGAATACCTTCCTAGTTAAGAGGGAGTGTTGATGTATATGTAACTTCGGAATGTATTCTTCTATGTATCTTCTATGTATTGTAACCCGATGTTTATTCCGGGATGTTTCTATTATGTATTTGAGTCATGTGGTCATACCCCGATGTTCCGATCGGGAGGATTAATAATGTAAACAAGTCATATCAAGTCATTAGGTAAGTCCCCACAGTTTAGGGGCACTTGAGTTATTATACACTAATTAAGGTGTAGGCTCGAGTAGTAATTATTAGGTTGAGTGCACTTCAAGTCAACGGAAGAATATAAATAGAGAGTGAGAGTCTCTCTATTTATCACTTGTGACTTAGCTCTCTTGCTCTCTTAAGTGTGGCGCACTTTTGGAGAAGGAAATTCTTGGGCTTGACAGAAGACAGAAGGCTGCTGTTGTGAAGGGAGGTCATCTTACTGTTTTGGGTTCACATCTTGTGGTGATACTATCTTAGAGGAAGTTGAGGGGTTTTCTCCATTTATGGTTTCCCCTCCTAAAATCTTTGTGTCTCTTGTCTCTTGTGATGTGCTTATGTGATTGCTGTGCTTGTTATTCTCTCAGTGAAAAGATCTTAACATATTGCTAGCTTAAATGTTGAAAAACTAACAAGGGAAGGTGCACCTAAATTTGTTGTTAAAACTAGAAGAAGTATAAAAGATGAGGATATCAAAGAGGCTAACTTTGGAACATATCTAGAGTATGCTATGTGAGTCTCTATACATGTTTTCCAATATATGTATAAGATTTTGATTTAAAGTTCAATATGTCCAATATACATAAATATTTTATCTAATTTATTGTAAATTCTTCATGTATTGTGTTGAAATATTGTAACTTCAAAGGATATTCTAAATGTATTTTATTGATGTAACCCAAGGGAGATGTTATTATTCCTCCAACGGGGTGTTACTAGTGTATTTGGTCATCATAGAGCCATGAGGTTAAGCCTCCTCTTTTGTTAGGTCTTTAGTACCCTAATAAATAATATAATATACTGTTTTTGAGTATTCCTAGGTGAAGTCCCAAACAGTTTATTGGGGCCGACTTGTCTAGTACAAAAGTCAATTGTCAAATATGTATAAATAGAGGAGTTGTGATTCTTATTTGAACACAGACTCACTCACTTGTGTAGAGCATAGGAGAGAGAGAGAGAGACAGAACAGAAGGAGAAGAACAACTGTTTTTGGTTGTCTTTTATACATCTTATACAGAGGAAGTTTTTGCTGGTTTTTATTCCCCATGAGGGTTTCCCGGGATAAAAAAAATTGTGTTCTTTTTTTGTTGTGCTTGTTTATATTTCAGTGATGTTTTTGCTTATGGTTATGTTGTTATGATGCTAAATGTTATAATATCTGATATAACCATAAATATTTAACATATAGTTATTGGTGTGCATATGGCCTGCAATCCACACAGACCATTACTATGAATGCGGCAGAGCAACCAAAGAAAAAATGTCTTCCATGTGAAAGTATTAAAGTTGGAAAACCAATGTTACTTCATTGTGCAACAACTTTATCTTAGACCAAATGACGTTGTTATAATATATACCGCATGAAAATGATGCAGTAGGTAGGCCTAAAAAATTCAATTATGCACCACATTTAACTAAGGATATACGAGCTAGTGTCCAAGATTTGATTCAAAATGGTTTTAATGTTGCAATGATATGGGACCAGCTCATCTCTGATGTGAAGCATAGGTCTGGTGATTTGTTCATAGGGGTATCTTGAGATGCATTTATGACAAGACAATATATATTAAACATTTACAATGATACGAAAAGGCGAGAATATGTGAAGGATGAAAGTGATCCAAAGAGTGTGGAATGTCGGTTCAATGAGTGCCCCGAAAGCTTTTTTTCTACCAGAAACAGGATTTTGTTCAAAACATCCATTTTTTCATAGGCATACAAACAAGGAAGATGCAGTCGATGATGGTTAAAGACCCACACAACAATATCATATCAATGGACTCCACCTTCAGCACAAACAAGTATTGGGTGAGTACTACATATTTCTCATAAATTCTATTCATTTCATTGCTTGTATTATATATACTTATGATCATGTATTGTTTGTTACAATGTAGTAACAACTCTACACTTTAATGGTTTTCGACAAACATCGCAATGGGATTCCAATAGCTTGGGTGATTTCATCACCTAATACTACAAATGATATTTGTAGATGGATGTTGTCATTATTTGCAATCGGAATAAAAGAACGTCCTGATTGGCATGTCCAAGCTTTCATCACAGATGATGTTGTAGTTGAAATTGGGGCATTAAGGTGACGTGTTTATTTTTTCAAAGAGATATGCAACAATGATGTTTATGTATATCATATTTTAATGTTACATTATTTCAAGACTTGCACCAACCAGAAAATATTATTATGTGTATGGCATGTCCGACGAGCATGGTTGAAGAATGTTGGAAATAAAGTCAAATGAAGGGAAAACAAAATCTGCATCTTCCATGCCTTAGGAAAAATTATGCAGTCATGTCAAGATGATGGATTTGTACAACATGCAGTGGTAAGGTTTCTTGATGAATTCAGTGAACATAAGAGATTTCTAGACTATTTTAGAACCACTTGGTTAGCCAACGATAAAATATGTAAGTTTTTTTAATTTGATTTTTATGACTATATTCTACGATGTCATAATTTTATTTATTACTTCATATCTAATGTATATTTCCCCCCCAAATGTGGGTGATAGGTACGTCAATGGCCCACAAGGCAAGAATGAAGCACCTTTGCATGTCACAGGGCATCCCTATCCACATGGCCATGATGATAGGGCTCCACATGGTGCACAACAGACCCCCACTAGACATAGCCATGACGAGACACCACATCAGACTCAGTAGACACATGGCCATGATGACAAGGCTCCACATGGTGTACAACAGGCTCTGTCCCAACGTCGCGATGACTCCATCCTTGCACACACACCCTCCTCCATTCAAACTGGCGACTGCTCAATTCCCACAATGGGACGTGTCCTTTCGGTAGTTAAAGCATGGAATGATGATGTAAGCACATTAATGGTCAACCATTATGTTCCTTTGGTTCTGTGTTGGGGGATTAATTCTTGTTCATCCCACCAACCTCCATTGTTTCTCCCTGCTCTGCTATGCCAACCTTCGGCAAGACTCTTCCTGAAACCTCCACCAATTCCCTCCTCTGCTCCCCCTCCTGCTACTCCTTCACCTTTTTTTCCCTGGTTTCCTACGTTCACCATGTCACCTTGACAACGCAACATTCCCAGGTGGTGATGAGGCCGAGGATGTTCTAGCAATCCTAGAGTGACGCCTTTCAATGCTCAGGCCATATCTGAAGGCTTTGACATCGAAGTGTCAACTTCCCTGAGAACCATGATGGACGACTGGGAAGATGAGCTCACCAACTCTCTCTCGATTTCCAATTTCATTCCTGACCATCGAGGAAATTATTGGGTGATAAAATAATTTCTAACCCACCTCATCATTGCACTCTGTAAACCTCCACACTACTCCAGAGGCTAATCTCATTGGCCCTGATGTTCCTGGTCCCTCTGCTCCCTCAGCTCCTCCTGTTCCTGTCATTTCGACCTCCCTCGCCCCTGTCATTCTGGCCTCTTCCTCCGCACCGGTCCCTATGGACATTACCCCTCTTCCTTCCCCACCACCTCAGAGGCAATTCATCTCTCCCACAGGGAAAATCACCAATGTCGTCCTCCCAGGAAAACCGATCCCCTGTCGGTCAATCGAAACAGCTCTAATTCCAAGGATGGTTTGCGCAACTCCATCAACAGTGGCACCTCCAGCAACGAATATGGTTCCGATGAGGAAGCAAACGACTCCAAAGGACAGGAAGGGAAGTTGGGTTTTGGCTTTGGCATGCCAATTTTCGAGCAACCCTTCACCAAACTGTAATTACAGGTTTTTGTTTCATCTCTTCTTCATTTTGGTTGTTGTTCTGGGATAATGGCCCTTCAATGTGTTATTTCTTAAGTTCAGCTTGGAATTTTTGTGCAACAATCTTAAACTCGACTATGTATGGATTTGTTTTCCCTTTAAAAGGGAGGATCATCTTACATCTCCAGACTGCCTCTCCCCTGCAGGAAGATTGGTATTTTTTCTCTGATTTTGTTTATTTGCAAGATGGATATGCTGCATTGTACTTCTGTTTGTATCATTATTTCCTTTTAATAGAATAGACATGAACTTAGAAAAAAAATGTATATTCTTTTTCCAAATATGTGGGCAAAAGCGTATAGAAATTTTCCACATTCCAATCAAGACACAAATAATGCAATTGAAACTTACCACGGGTATATAAAACAAAGGTACCTATGCGAGAAGAACAATGCATGCCATAGACGAGTTGATTGGCTAGTTTATGTGTTGTTGACTATGTTTGAACTATATTACATCCATATGCAAGGTTTAAAAGAGGTTGGGTTTGTGCGACATAGAAAATATTAGAAACTATTGAATGCTTCTAAGTGCAGAGCAAACCAAATTCCAAATGAAGATTGTGTGTCTGTTGATAAAAGTAATAATGAAGATCGGGTCCGTTGCCAAAATAAAGATAGTCGTGACACTTGGTATAATGTCATATATAAAGGGTAAACTCTACACTTATGTAATTGTAATTGGGCCCTAAATGGAAATGTTTGTAAACATGTGTTGAAACTTGAGATGCTAGTGAGTAACATTTCTCTAAGAGATAATACATTGTCAAATGTCTCTAATTCTATTGCCGAAAGGCCTAGAATTTTAGTTGATTTAAACGAAAAACCTGTAAGGAGCCTATAAATTGAAACAGAGTTTCCATTGTGCTTTATTTCTCCTCCCAATATCAATTGTCACATTGAAACAAAAACTGATGACATAGAGAATTTCTCACATCATGTTGAATCAACCATTGTAACATCAGATAGTGACCTACTTGAGGATGATGAAATGAAATTTGTTATTTCATCATTTCATGAAGAATTCGAGCAAGCATATGCACTTAAATTTAGTATTTTGATTAAGAATTCGTATTATCTGTGTGTGTGTGTGTGTGTGTGTGTGTGTGTGTATTTATATATATTATGGTTTGAATCATTTTTTCAGATCTTTTATAATCATTTATGTTAGAAATTTTGTTAAAAATCTAAAAGAATTGTTGGAAATGCAAATATAAGCGGTTGAGATTGCACAAACGAAATGCAACAAGGAAATTTGAGGGAAATTATGATTTGACAAGAAGGGTATATATGCCTTTGTAAGTTGCATGGAGAGTGTCTCCTATCCCACAAACAAGGGGGTCTCATAGGCCCATATGGTGTTGCTAGGTGGTGACCTTAAAAATAGATTATTATTATTAATATATATAAATTTGTAAATATTTAAATATAAAAGTATTTGTGAAGGTTACTTAAATTAAAAATACTTGGTAAATGGTTTTTTTTGTGTAAGTTTCTTTAACCTTGGTGTATGTGTTAGGACTCGTGTAGTATATATCCATATGCACCTGTGTGTTGTGCACACTACCACACTCACATGAAGGCTATACGATTGTGAGTGTTGAGCCAAGTACTCGAATTGGTATTGACCATGGTTGAACCAATGCACACATTACAATATGGCACCTTCAGGTGGGCATTCAACTATAGATCCTTGATGCATACATTCCACTATGGAACCTTGATGCATAAATTGCACTACAGAGCATTGAGTAAATACACATATTTAAAAGCATCAAGGGTATTCTATAATTTGTTTCCCTGATGCTTAGATAAATATGATCCACGTTGGTTTGTTGTTTAGTTACAAGTATTGATGCATATAAATCTACTGCAATGTCTATAATTTGTGATCCTTCACAAAAATTATATCCTTCACAAAATTAATAGGTGAAACACTGGAAATGGGGAGCCTCAACATATTTCCATGCAATAATGCACACGTTTTCAAAAAAAATAATATCAATTTCTAAAGGAATAAAGTTTTATCAATTTCTAAAATTTGCAAACCACTACAAAAGTGCACTCATGTTTTCTTTGAGTAAAATTGTAAACCATATATGCACTTTTAAGTGGTGCCTTTCGAGAACTAAATGACATTAGAAAGGGGTGATACAACCTACACTTTTGATAATTGATTGATTGATTAGTGCACAACACTGCATCTTGCAATTGTTGGTCAATACAAATGTATTTGAAATACTCTTGGCTTATTGCGACACATGAGTTAACTTATATAAAAAACCATTTTCAAATGGTAGTATAAAAAATGGTCTTGACTTGTTGAATTGGGTTGGTGTAAAGTAATGTAAGGTTGAAGGTGCATGTTTATATCAAATTTAGTGGGAACTAGAAAATAAATGTCAATACTTAAAAACCATAATTACCAACAACGGTGCCTTAACATAAAGGCTCAAATTTTTAAAACCATAAATTTAAGGCGCACTTGATAAAAACTGATGCATTAACAGAAACATAACAAATGGATTTGGTGCAATGAACAACATGGTACTAATATTCAAATGTTATATGTGAACACATTATTATGTGGATTGATTTCCTTGGTGACATTTGTGGCACAAGTTCTTTGTCTTAGATATATTAAGGGCTAAATGTAGGAATTTATCATTAAAGTGGGGCAATGATCATTGAATGACAACCAACTATTGTGTTTGTTATAATGTTAATAAATTATGTGCATGACGTGATTCTTGTTATTGGTAAGATAGGATTGTTGGATAAGTTGGGGGTTTCTTTGTAGATTACACAAGACCCACCCTAATACTCAAGCAAATGACAAAGATGAGTGAAATCAAGCTCAATCATTTACACTTTATTAATGAACTTTAATGACATGTTAAATATGACACATTTTATCCTATTTAGGGGTGACATTGCTTGGAACTTGATAAAGTAAAGAAGCTTATCACCTAAAAGGGTGGCTAGAAAACAAGGTGAAAATGATGTATATATAATTTTTTGGCTCATTGCAAAGAGGACTTCAACAAAAAGATAGAATTACAACCTCGAATAAATCCTTCTACAAAAATGGCACCCATGCTTCAAGAGATTAAATTGCATAAGATGATGGCCATCAACCAGAATCCCTTAGACATATGATCATGCAAACAAAACAAAAATCAGTGGGAATTTTTTGGAAAAATTGAAACCCCAAAATCCATCTTGATAGCTCTTATTGATGTGCACAAAATTTGTTCAATAAATAGTCAAGTTTTAGCAACAATATGTATATGTTGGATTTTACGTACCAAAGTCGTAGAAAAATTCTTAAAAACATCGTTATAATATATTCAATCTTTGTCAGATTAATCATGTATTGTTGCAAGTGCTTTCAATTATTTGATTATACGAGGAGAAAATAAGATTATAGTTGAATGAGTGGATGTAATTTCCAAGGTTCTGTAGAATGTGGTAGATCAACACCAAAGGTGGACACTCTCCTAAAAAATGGTTTGTATACCTGCAATGAACATTGGGGTGGCTCCCACTATATTGTTCACTCATTTAACCAATTTTTATTGATTATTTGTTTCTTATCTAACCCACAACTCTATTATATATGTATTTCAACAAAAGTCAAAGTATCTATGCATTTGCATTAAGATCTAGAATAAGATCCCCCACAACAGGTGCCTTGATAATGCAAACAAGTTTAGGGAGTCATCGCACCTGGCGTGACATCGGGTGTAAAAAGAACGATGGGCTAACAAGAGGCAGCCCCCACCTTGCAAACATTTATGTGATTAGTTGGATCATTATGATCCATATGTGGGAGGAGTACCATCCTTGGCTCGAAGTTTGGGTAACGTTACAACTCTTGATTTTCTTTCCTGTGTGAGATTTCATGGCGTTAAGTGATAACCATTTCCATGATGAAGGAACCATTCATGATATGGAAAGTGCCCGCTTTGGAACCAATTTTATAGGAGCAATTTTTGCGTCCACGTCATTGAGTTTAACTGCCTTTTAGACCTTTGGAAGAATCCGTCGTCTATGAGGTGATTTGTCTTATTCCTCATATGTGATGGGTGGTCATGGGACCGGTTCTTCAAGGAAGGGAGTAAAACATGGTTAGAACAAAAACATTGACGAGGAAGACTACTAATGGGCCCAAACACTCACATATGGATCGTGCTTGGAAAGAAATGGAGAATGCTAAAGGGAATTTTGAAAAGTTGATTAGTCTACCCTTAAACTAATAAAAGAAAACCACATAAAAATCTCTTAAGACATTTGTTTTACTACTCTCTTTTTTATTCCCATTTTTTCTCTTTAAGTGTTCTTTTTCACCTTATGAGGTGATTGCTAGTTACACATCTCATAAGATTATTAACCACTAACAAATGAATGATTGTATTTTGTTACATGTCTATTAACACATGGAATATTGTATTTTATTGCATGTCTATTAACACATGGAGTATTAATAAACTATAATATATGCTTATGTTTATTAACACATTTTATAGATGTATTTTGTTACATATTTGTATATATTAACATATTTTATATTAATATATTTTATAAACAATAGTATTAATATTTGAAAAGAAAACATTTTTTTGTTTAATATTTATTACATTTTATGAAAAAAACAATATAATTTAATAAGTAGATTTTTTTAAAATTTGAGAATAAAAGTTAAAGATTAAGTTAAACCCGTATGTTTATAAAAATTAAAAACAAATAAAGTATTTGAATGTTTAAAAAAATAAAAAAACAAATAAATTTAAACAATAAATTTAATTAAATAAAAGATAAAAGTTAAGAAAATATATATATATATATATATATATATATATATATATATATTCCAAAAAAATCATCATAGTTTAACATTTTTATTAAAAACTCTAAACTATATTGTTTATTTGGCATAAATGTCGTATACATAGTCATGATTAGATGCTACTATAAGAACATTGACCATCCAACTTGAAGAAACCTATTACTAGGTAGCTAAAACATGTCCAAAGCATCCATGAAAAAAAATGCTCATTAAAAATTAAAAAGCATAATAAGGCCATGCGTATATATTATCTACCACAAGAAAAAAACAAAGAAGATGGAGAACCCTCAACCCATTAACCTCAAGCTCCGTTAATTGTTGAAACCTAGCCGCTAGGAGCATAAAAAAACCAAGAGATAACCACACTCATTTAGGGAGATTTGTAACCAGGTAGGGAATTGCATCTATGCATTGAAACTGCAGCTAAACAATAACACAACAAGCTGCAAACATTGCCTCATACACCACCATATCCTGCATCTTGGACTTGGGCCGCTACTGCCCCCAATCTGTTGCTGCAAGAAAGAGCCACGATCTGCAATTAAAAATGACCACCATCCACTACCNAAAAAGTATTTTATTATCTTTTAATAAACGTGTATGCCACAACTTTTTAAATTTATCTTTCTAACTTTATCTACATGTGGATGTAGCTTTATAGGAGAGTGTTGGTTTTTAGCGGTGGTGTTTGATGGCATACCAATCGTTTAATGGCATTTGACATGACCTAACCATCATTTCCTGGTGAAACTTATTTACTGGATAGACATTCCCTCAGGAGGGGAGCCTGCCAAATGGGCACTGTTGGATGAGAGATCCGACGATGCCCATTTGAAAGGATCCCCTCCCAAGGGAAATTCTGTCCAGTATATAAGGCGCTACGTCATTTCCTATGCCCTTAAAGTTGCTCACGTGAATTACAAAATATAGCCAATTACCATTTTTTAATTTAATTTTCATTTTGTAATCACAACCACCAACAATAACCCAATAAAGAGACACATGTCTCCATAGAATTGACGGAGCTATGACTCTCATGCCAACATAAGGAATTACCAAGCCCAAAATGTATCCTAGATTAGAAAAAGGTAGAGAGAGATAAGCAAATATGAGAGAGAAAAAGAGAATATTACGGTGTTTTTGTGATAAGTTTTTATCCCGAAGGTGGATTGGAGAAATATTGGTACTGTTGGAAAGGTATCGTCGAGGGCTACAACTTTTGCGTTTTGAGATTTTCTAGATTCCTCACGGTTTGGTTGGGGCGTGAATTTTTATAAATATGTGCATGAGGAATCTCGAAAAGCATCTTTTCAAAGATGTATGATTTTCATAAAGCATCTTTGAAAATATGTTTTTATGAAAAGCAAAGCATCTTTTAATATGCTTTTCGAGATTCTTCATGCCCGTATTTACAAAAATACACGCCCCAGCCAAATCATGAGTAATATCACGAAGATCAAAACACAAACATTATATCCCTCGACGAGACCTTTTCAACGGTACCAAGAGCACCCCAATCAGACTTCAGGATCAAAATTTATCATAAAAACATCGTAATGTTCTCTTTTTCTCTCTCATATTTTCTTATCTCTGTCTACCTTTTTTCTTATTTATTTACTTTTCATTTTGTAATCACAACCGCCAACGATAGCACAATAAAGAGACCCATGTCTCCATAGGATTGGCAGAGATGCGACTTCCATGCCAAGCTTGTCATGTTAGGCATGCCATAGAGAGAAGAGCTTCTGCTTTTTTTTAATTTTATTTTTTATTTGTTTCGTAGTACATTTGCCTACACTAAGATGAAAATAGACATATCCTAGTCATGCCACCAATCCTGTGGAAGATAAATAATTTTAAAATATAATTAAAAAATATTATTTTTTGGGTTATAAAGTTTAACATTAGAAACCAAAATATAATTTGGAAATTAATAGATATTAATTATCTGATCAATTGAAATATATGTGCAAGAGGTAGATATAAAAATATTATTATAATTAATTTTTTAATAATTAATATTAGATTTTTAATATGGATATAATTATAATGATTAATATTTTTAATAATCAATATTATTTTTCCCAGATGCGGGTGACACCACGACATCCACACTTCAGGGCTCAGCTGACGAGGCACATAACCGTACCCCGTTGTCACCTCCTTGACGTCATGCCTCCGTCTTCAATGCGTTGGTCGCCCTCCTCATCGATGGTTGTGCTTCTTAACTCCTCCAAGGTATGTGTCATCCCTGCAGCTGTAAGGTGGTATGACTACGTCAGCTCGTTGATGGACTGTATTAATGTGCATTTGGATTTACGCTGTCGCGTTAAGTACATAGGTAGCCCAACATTCATTCCCCTGTTCACTTCTGCTCTCCTCTGTCACTCTGCTCCTCATTCCTTTGCAGCTTCCTTAGTGTTGATTCCTCCAGTCATTTTTCTTCTTGCCTCTCTGCCCATAGTCTGCACCATGTAGCGCAGGAAAAGGGGAACGCCCAAATGGGGACGTGCAGGTGAGGGTGCCCCCAGCCAGCGAGCTATCACCTTCAACGCTCAAGCTAGCTCAGAGAGCTACGACCTAGAAATTCATGCCCCTCATCATCTAATGTTTGACGACTCAGAAGACGAGGTAACAGACTCTCTTTCGGTTACCAACCGAAGTACTGAGCGTAGGAGGAATTACTGGGTAGTGAAGAATTGTTGATCCACCTCCTCCTCCGTTCCACCACCCTTCAACACTTTCAGCCCCTGTCCCAGACACCATTCTTGTTGCCTATGGAATTCCAGCTCCTTCTGTTCCTCCTGCTCCCTCAGCCATCCCAACTGCCATCCCTCATGCTGACCCTCCCGTTGCACCCATGGATATTGAACTCCCACCACCTCCACTGCAACGAAGAATGGCCAGCACTACACCTGGAAAAACCAATACCACCGCGATGGCCTTCCGGAAGTCTAGACCTCTCTCGGTCAAGCGTATCTCCTCTAACAACAAGGATGCTTCGAGCAGCATCAATGACTCCAGTGGTGGAGATCATTCAGGTAGTGAGGACAACGACCAGAGCAACAAGAACGATCCTCCAGGCAAGTAGCTAAGCTCTGGCTTCTGCACTCCCATCATTGAGGAGCCCTATGCAAAATTATAGGCAAGCTTTTTATATTTCAGGCTTTCTCCTTTCTGCCAGAGCTTTTGGGAATCTGGATACCCAAGTTTATGATCATTATGCTCTTTATGAAGTTTTTTTGTAAACTCTATAAGCTACATCTTTATAGGATGTGTTTTCCCTCTCAAAGGGAGGATCTTTCAAACAGTCATGGGTTGATTTCCCTTCTCGGGTAGACTGGTCTATTCTTTTTGTTTTTTCTTATTTGCAAGATAGATTCTCAGTTTTGTACTATCAAATGTATCACTATTTTATTTCAATGGATTAGCTTCTGAATTCACAACAAAAAAATCAATATTTTTTTTTAATAATCAATATTAAATTTTTAATATAGATATAATTAATATAATTAATATTTTTAATAATCAATATTAGATTTTTAATATAGATATAATTGAGATTCTACATCGTCTTAGTTTCAATGATAGATATATTACAAAACGTGATATAATAATAAAGGTTAATGTTAATCTATATGTTTATATAGTAGAAAATACAAATATTAGTATGTTTGGGTACACATGGATAACAATTTAGTTTGAAATGTGGAAGATAATCTAGTCTCAATATTGATTTAACTTGGTTATAAATTGAGATGTTAATTTAGTCTCAAATGTTGATAATCTCAATTGTAGTCACATCTCTTTGGTTGTAGATGTGAACATTTACTTGGTAGCATTAGTGACATTACTCCCACCTTTCTTTGGAGCAACTCGTGTGGCAAATAAAGATGATAACTTAAAATAGCGACCAAATTACCATCCAAATTCCAATGAAGACAGTTAAGAGAAAAAATGATGGATTTTGAAAATGTTGTAATCTAAATAGGCTACAAAATGGTCTTTTCCGAGGGCTCAAAATAATAAAAAGGAAATGCATTTTTTGCCTAGAATCCAGCAAGGTGAATTTTGAATTGATAGAATTGCAGATATAATATATTAACATTGCATAATCTAATTGTAACATGAGTATTCAAGGGTGTTGGATCCATTAATGCAATAAAAGAACTATTTAAATAAATCCAAAATTGTATTTTTGAAAAATATTTTGAAGATGACAAACTAAATAAGGTCAAAGATATAGAATGTTTAGCCATCTTTTTTTGAAAATACAATGTTCTTATAGCAACTCCTCTAAAATGTAATTGTGACATAGGATATCCAAAATTGATTTCTAATACTTTAATGCCAACCACAAATACTTAATTATTAATTAATATATATACTAGAATTTATGAACTATGTATTTATACTAAGGCAATAAATTTCCAAATGCCTGTTTTTTTTTGTTTAGGTGAACATTTTTTTTATTTGTTAGAATTTATGAACTTTATTTTTTCATTTCAAGATGGAGAGTTGTCAAGCTCAACTAAAGTGCACATTGTTTTGGAGCTTTAGATCAAATGAGGTTGAAGTGAGTATTTGCATGGAAACACAATGTCTCAACAATGAAACTCCGAGCAAAAGAACACAGATTTAACTAACTTATAAGATGTACAACCTAAGTGGGTTTAATGGTTAAAAACATGTGTTCCCTTCTAGGAGGTCACATGTTCAAATCCTGAGAGGGATAGTGTCATGTCCCCAATTAAATAATTTCCAAATAAGACTATTTTCAAATAATGTTTCACCAACCTACTAGTTCCCTAGGTTGAGATGGAGACATAAATTTTGTAATAAGGGGATGATGTTTTTACAACCATATATGATTTGTTAGTCTGTAATTTAATGTCCCTATGCTCTATGGGCCGAAATCCAAGAAATTCATATGTGAAACTCTTGCAAATTTATGCTACTAATTCACTAGTTTTCATGTATTTGACTCCCATACTGAATGAGTTGTATACCAAACTTGCATGAAGGGATTTATATGTTATTTAATAATATTTGGGAATCAATTTTTATTCTGTATACAGTCCTTATATGTCACATCCTTATCTGAACCTTTAACTCTACCTTTCATATGTCAAAATCGAGCTAGTTATGCAATTTCCCCATAAGCAATCTCACTGAAAGTTATCAAATGAATGTGGAACTCTATAACCAGTTTTCAGAACTAATAACCAAGTGTAATGAAATTCCATGAGTTCTTATATCAGTCTCCATACTCTTCTTACAAATTTGGGAGGTTCTTACATGAGTTGGGAAGCCTAGTTGTCCTACACCCTAGGGGGGATTTCATCACAATTTCCTAGTAATTTTTAGCCTTTTTGTCATCAGCCCCAAACAAGGTTGTAGAGGTATAAAGTCCGATAAAAAGTATGTATAAAAAACCTTGGGATTTTTTAAGCCTCGGAATACCATATCCTTTCAAATTTGGGACCATTTGGTGAAAGTTAGAACCCTCTAGAGTCGTGACTAGTTAAGCTTGAATTTTTCCCAATCTGTGCATTTCTCCAAAATTTTGAAAAAAGGACATTACAGTGGTATCAGAGCATGGTATTGGAAACTATTGAAGTTATGGATGATAGAGATGAATTTAAGAAATTCCTGAAGTCATATTTTGATGATATGGGCAAGCAGCTTATGCAAGGGTTCAAATTGATGGCTAGTCAACTTAGGGGTAAGATGGAAGGAGGGGGTAGTAGAAGTTTCCATCATGGAGAGACACATAAGACCATTCATTTTGATTAATTTTATGATTTTTTGAATGGATATAGGCACAAGAATTCAAATGTGAACTCATTAAGGGACAATCAACAATCCACAAGTTTGGAGGAGCATGAAATGAGAAAAAAAAAACCTACTTGTGAAAAGAGCCTAGATACACCATTTAAGGAAGAAACATAGAATCGTGAAGTGAAGCATCAATTACCTCAAGGTGAATATAGAGGTTTCACTAAAAATTCTAGAACATGGGCACAAGTTATTAGAAAGCCTACTAATATAGAAAAAGAAAAAGAATCAAGCAGCCAAGGAGACAAAAAACAAGAAAAATAAACCAAAGAAAGACAAGACAAAGCAACACACATAATAATTAAAGGTGAGAGAGATTATGGTAAGAATGAAAGTACTATGGAGCTTGCAAGTGACCTTTTTAAAGACAAGATGCATTGGCAAGGCCAAATTTTCCAAGCATGGAGAGTGGGTAAACCCAGTGATGAGAGGGCCAGGACCATAAAAGTCATCATGGCAAGTGCACATGACAAGAAAACTCTTCTAATTAAGAAGCATTTCTTAAAGGGATCTCTCTTTTTTCTAGAGGAAGACTTAACAATCATGCAACAAGAGGAAAGAAGAAAAGAGTTGTCAAAGGTCAAAGAAACAAGAGATGAGGGAAAAAGAGCATGGTTGCACAAAGGCAAAGTTGTTATTGTTGTTTTTGGTCCTCCTTTTAAAGCAAGACAACAAAACAGTAGTCAATAAGTGATATCAAATCCCTTAGCAGAAAATTGCAACAAGGCGAGGATGGGAAAATAGGGGTGTAGACTCAACTTTGATTCTTGTATGCCAAAGCAAATAGAAATCAAGGTCTACCCAGGTTACTTTAAGCCTAGTATGTTGGAACCATAGATGCTACCTGTGGAGGTGTGGACTTGTGCTAGGGCCTATTGCAGAAGATAGGGACATAATATGTCTCTTGGAAACACATGAACATGAAGGGTGTAAGACACCTCTTTTTGAAAAATATATGAAATTGGCAGTGTAGAACAAGGCAACAAAGAATGGAAAAGATCACAGAGGTATCATGGTCTTAGTGAAGAAAAAGATAGATCGTTGCATTCAACTAGAAAGGGAATACTCAAATAAACAATTTATATGGTTTAAAATATCAGAAAATGGAAATGTCATTAGAATTGAAGCATGCTACTTCGCCCCACAAGTCTCAAAAATTTACAAAAGGAGGGGGCTCGACCATAAAGACCCTTTTGTAGCCTTAAAAAATGATATTGCAGAGTATTCTCAAGTAGATGAAGTCCTTCTAGTAGGGGATTTCAATGCCAGGACTGCAAGTGAACAAGCTAGCATTCTTTGTCATAGGGAAGATTGCAACCCTACTTGGCTTACAGAAGAAAGAAATCATCAATGGACAACAAAAGATGTAATCTCTTTGGAGAACAATTGCTTAGCTTATGTGGGACTTTTGATTTAGTAATTTGTAATGGTTTGTATAGATGGATAAATTATGGTAATTTCACTTGTAATACTTACAATGGAGCAAGTGTGGTGGACTATGCAATTTGTTCATATGGCTTATGCAAGAAAATGGAGGAAGTTATGATTGGTGAACAACTTTGGGATTTAAAATTTGATCACAAAGAAATCTATCTAAGTCTTTCTTGGATTGATAAGCAACAATTTGGGACAAAAAATCAGCACATTCAACAGCCTCTGGCAAAGGGAAGAATTCTTTTGACTCAAGAAAACTGTAATATCTTTAGGAAGGAACTAGATAGGCTTTGTAATAACGAGGAGATTTTGTCCCAAGGCCTTAATAATCAGCAACTAACTAATTTAATTCAAAGGGCACTCACAAAATGCAAAAGAGAAAAAAATAGGAAACCTAAAACAAATTGCTTTCCAATTAATGCTTGGTTCAATGAGGAGTGCAAAAAAGCAAGGAGAAGGTGGAGAGAGTCGAACAAGAAAGGAAAAGACAAAATCTAAAAGCATATTTTAAGAAAGAAAAAAAGTTGATTTCATGGTCTCAAGGAGGGAAGAACTAATCTTTCTTGGGAAAAATAACCCCAAACTATTATGGAAGGAACTTCAAGTGAGCAAGAATCAAACTGAAAATAATATTACAGTGGACCAGTGGCTTGAGTATGCAAGGAAACTTTGTGAGAATAATCCTAAGGTTGACCCCCCTTCCCCCCTTAGGCAACACCACCACCATTACTAAGCTTTCCCTGTGCAAGAGATTGAGGTGGGTAATAAGAAGTTGGGTGTTGGAAAAGCCAAAGATTTAGTACAACTTCAAGCTCAATATCTAAAGTGGGGTTCAAAAACTCTTACACCTCACATTACAGGATTCTTCAACATCACATTAGAGGAATTTTGAGGTCTAAAATGGGCCTCCTAAGGAAAATAATAAAATAATAGTTAAAATAATAAAATAATATTTATTAATTTTGGAGGAAAAAAGAAAAAAACTACTTTTTGTGTTCGTATTTTCGACATATCTCCTTGTGTTTTTACTCAAATTTCGACCGGGAGAGCTCAGTGGATGCAGAATTTGATTCCGCATCCAATGAGTACCCACACTGCATACTTTTGACATACCACACTACCCCAAAAACAATAAATACTTGAAAAAACGTGATGATGACATCCAACGAGCTCTCCCGATCGAAATTTGAGTAAAAACACAGGGAGATATGTCGAAAACACGAACAAAAAAAGTAGTTTTTTTTATGACAAATATATCAATTCAACCATTATGGTTGACTCATTTTATTGGAATTCTATTGGTTCTTGAATTCCAACTCACAAGAACTTATTGTTTGCGCGTTTTCTTATAAGGCCCATTTTAGACCCCAGATTTCCTCTAATGTTTAGCAGGGATTCCCTACAGATTGGACAACTAACCTTGCAATACCTCTTTTCAAGAGCGGAGATGTCAACGATCCCTCCAATTATATGACCATAATGATAAAGTCATTTTTTGCAAAGCTATTTGGAAGTATGCTAGAAAATAGAATTAGCAAGTGGGCGGAAGAAAGGGACAAGCGTGATAAAGGGCAACTGGGTTTTAGACCTAAACATTCCACGGTGGATCACGGTATAACTTTAAGGCACATCATTGAAAAAGCGTGGGAGAAAAAAGAGGAAGCCTTTGTTGCTTTGTCAATTTCAAAAAAGATTTTGACACGGTTCCTAGAGATAAGCTCTGGCACAGAAGGGAGGGACTTGGGGTTCCTTTACATCTTAGAGAAGCTGTTCATAGGCTATATGAGGAGGTCAAAGTCAAAATCAGAACATCAGGTGGTATCTCCAAAAGTTTCAAAAGTGATATCGTGGTCAAGCAAGGGTACCCATTATCCCATACACTTTTTGGCTTATATATGACAAACTTGAAGAGTGGTTAAACTTAGAGGATGAGGATGGTGTCCTCGTGGGGGAGTTTGTGATAAGGCTTCTTTTGTATGTAGATGACTTTATTTTGATTGCTAAGTCTGCTCTTGGTTTGCAAGAGCACTTGATTTCCCTTGAGCACTTTTGTAGAACATTTGGGATGTAAGTAAATACTAGCAAGACGAAAGTGGTAGTTTTCTCTAGCAAATGAAAACATAAACAACATAAGTTATGCTTTGAAGACAACACCCTTGAAGAAGTGGAAGATTACAAGTACCTTAGAATCGACTTCAACAAAAATTTGAGTTGGGAAAGTTGCAGAAGAAAAAGAACTCTTGGAGGTTGGAAAGCACTTTTATGCTTTCCAAAATAGATGTAGAGAGGAAGAGCTATCGGACTGGAAAACTATGCAAACCATTTTTGGGCTTTTAGTGATCTCGATTGTTCTCTATGGTTGTGAAGTATGGGCCAATAGTACCTTTGACTTACGGTGGAGGAAAATACAGAAGATTAAAAAACACATGATTATAAGCAAGTTCAAATTTAAAAGTTCAGTGCCATACGAGATCATGCTGAGTGAAATGGGGGTGGCTTCTATTGAATCAATTTCTATGGTGAGACTCATGAGATATCTAAAAATAATTGAGCAAATGGAAGAAGGTAGATGGCCTAAGGCCGTCTTTAATGACATATTGTGCAAAAGAAAGAAGACTTGGATGTGGCAAAATATTAATTGGTTTAGTAAGTGGGATATGTGCTTGAGCATGTGCCCCATGAATAGTAAAGAGATAAAGGCTTTTGTTATCAATATGTTCCACAAGCGAACTTGGGATAAAGAGCTAGGGAGGAAGAGAAAGTATTATATTGAAGAGTTTAACCCTACCTACAATCAGCATCAAAAGGCGTACATAGGTGCCAATATACCTTGGAAATCCAAAATCCTTATTGCTCAGTTAAGAAGTAATTCCCATCAAGTCCATTGCGAGACCGGGCGCTGGAAAAGACCAAAAGAAGCTTTGGAAGAAAGAGTGTGTATTTTCTGCACCGTTGGTAAAGTGGAGACAGAAAAAAATTTCATTTTAGAGTGTGAAGCCTTTAAGGACAGTAGGGACAGGTATGCAAATGTCTTGACAGATAAATCTTGGGATGATTTATTCAACGAGGGGACCGTGGAAAAATTGGGGGCGCTTATCATCAAGTTGAACATGCAAAGGACTGAATTGCAGAAAACAACATGCGAAGTGGTATGTCCCATAGGATATTTTTAGCCTCATGGAAGTAAAAATATTTTCTTCTTCTTCTTAGTCAACTACTAAAAAAACTACTCAAAAATGATCATCTTAGGCAAAAATGTGGGTTAATGCCAAAAAACATGAGAGGAAACACCGAAGTCAAACGAAACCAAATGCTTCGCTTGGCTACTCAATAGCAATTCTACAAAACAAAATATGAAACAATTAAAACCTATGAAACCCACCTCAAAAATCCACCAAACAAAGGAATGAGCATATGAAAAAAGAACAAATACAAAAATCCATGAAAGAGACCCTACAAATGAGAATAAAAATGCTTTGGAAATAGAAGTTGCTGCTAGAATAAGTTCTCTAGTGAACTCACAAGCATCCCATGGGCCCCTGGTATCCTTCCTAGATGACCGGGTGGGCCGTCTCGATTAGAATCCAAGCCTGCCTTCCTATAGATTTCTTATATGTGGATGGAAAAAATAGCAAAGGCAGTTGACTACTTTTATGCTCATTGCTGGCTCTTCCTCTTCGTCGTTGTCCTTGCAATACCTCTTTCACCCAACAAATGAAAGAATTCTTTATTAATAGATCAACCAGACATAGTAATAGTACATTCTTTTGTCATGATTCAATGTGTTTGTAACCTGACTCTAGAACCCAACTCTAGAACCCATCCAAATAACACGGATTAAGGTATCTCCCCACAAAAAATGAAGACAAATATTTGTGTTTATCTAGATCTAAGCCCCAGGAAAATCCACTATTGCATGCAAAGCATAGTTTTTGGGACCTCAAGTGCCAAACTTAACCTTAACTCCAAGCATCAGAAGCCACATCATAGTTGTTATCGCTCCTAAGAAGAAAACAAAAAGGAAGTCATTCCTCGTATTCTCAACAGTTTTTTTTTTCTAAAGTTTTAGAGACACCGCCACTACCACTACCAGAAGAAAATGACTTAAAATAACTGACCTTACATTGCCCAACCGAGTGAAAAAAAGAAAGAAAATAAAAGTCACTACAATGTCTTGATTGTCAAACACATCGGTAAAACCAAAGTAAATTACATATAATGTTACAACTTACAAAGCTAGCTTCCTCTTCTCCCGTGGATCCTTCCTTTACCTCTTCTTTGTATGCCATCAAGAACTACAAAAGCAACATCCTCATCCACTACATGGTGCTACATAAATACTATGTATACTTCCATCAGTTTTATTTTATCTCATGTTAAAAGGATTCAAAATGTTACTTCACATAGTAATCAAAACAATATCTGTAATCAAAACAATATCTGTTATGATCTTACAATACTAGAATTTGCACTTACCGAACTCCTTAATATGACTAATGAGCTATAGGTATCTCTCTCGTCGAGCTAACTGATGTCTCTCGTGTTAAACAACCCAAATTGAAAGGCAGTTTTATTCACTTTTGGGTTATTTTGGTAACCCTTAGTAACGTTTAAACCCGGCATGCACACCTTTCCCCTGCATCCCACTTTATGAACAATGCCATTGTGATCAAGAATGGGTAATTCCTACCTCGCTAATTTTCCCACCCATCTTGATTTTTGAACACCACGACGTGGCAATGGTTTGGACGTCATCCACTGAGAAGCCTTTGTCATCGCATGGGCTTCAATAATCGGAAGTATCGAAGGCTTGGATAAGATGTTCTAGTATGGCTGGAGCCAGGTAAGCATCACAATCAGGTCAGAGGGTGAAATCTCACACATCTATGATGTTTTGTGTAGAAGCCACTAAATTTAGTTGCCTTAACGTATGAAAAAATAATGGTATGTAGATTTCTATGTCCAAAACAGTCTCCTTAACCCACTCGTCGCCCTCAAATGCAACGAAATTTGATTGTAGGTTGAACTCGATATCTGTTTTTTTATGAATGTTGAAACAAAATATTGATGCAGGTAGAGAATTTCTAGTCCGTTGTTTCAACTTCGAGGGCATGTCAAGACAATAAAGTAACCACAGGTAGACATACGTCATAAGATTACTTCAGATGGTGAGGATTTGGCATGGCCCTGGCAGATGTGTTTTATGCTTCAATGCTGAGGAGACTACTCAGCATATTTTTATGGATTGCCTCTTTACCTCCTCAGTTTGGTCCAAGCTTTGTGGGATCTATCATTGTGAATTACCTTGCTCTGAAGGCACAGTGATTGATCTTCTAAAGTTTTGGTTTACTATGTACTCTGAGCACGCGGGTTTCAGATATTTGATGATCTTTGTATGCTGGTGCATATGGAAGATGCGAAACAAGAGCATATTTAATGGTGTGCAGGCCTTAGTCAACAATGTGTTGTTTTAGATTGATTATCTGATGCACCACTATCCTGTACCTGTTAAAAAGAAAAAACTCAGAGATATCTGTGCTGCTCCGGACTTAGTTTTTCCTTGTGGCTTCTTCGATGGGGCTGCCGCTGCTTCCCTAGGAGGGGCAGGTGTTTATATTACCATCAACAGCTCGCGTACTCTCTCTTTTAAGCTTGGGTGTGGTCCTTCTACTAACACAAGAGCTGAGCTCCTAGCCTTGTGGTCACTTCTTTTGCTGGCACATAAACAAGCCTCCCTTTTTTGCATATTTATGGTGACTCCTCTATGATTATAAATTGAGCAAATAAAAAAGCTTCTATTACCTCTCTTGAGCTTACCCACTGGTGTGATAATATTAAATCATTTATGAATGGTTTTACTTGGCTAGACATTCGTCATGTCTACAGAGAGTATAATCAGAGTGTAGACAGCTTATTCAAATATGCCCTTATCTTGACCCCTGGTCTCCTTTTATTCTCTGAGAAATTTGATGATTCTATCAGCATGAGTGGTGAATTTGAGTTCTTTTAGAGCATTGTGCCGGAGCTTGACTCATTTTTCTTTTTGGCACTAAAAGACTTGTATCTCTCTGAACATTTTAAGCATAAGGGGTGGGCATCTTTGGATCAGTTTCTCTGGGTTCTCATTGTTCTCCTGGTTCAGACAGTATTGGCTTCGTCCTTGGTAATCTGGCTTATATTTTGGGATTCTCCTGGTCGGCTAAGAAAACTGATACTTTGAATACTTTGAAACCTTTTGTATTGGCTTGTTGTTTCAGCTTTGTTGGTAGCTTTCTAATTGGAAAGCTCATAACCGAGCTATTTTTGATGGGAAAAAGGTGACTGTCCTAGGCCTTTTTCATCAGATTTTAAATGCTGCTCAGTTGATTCCCTCTCGGCCGGTCATAAAGAACATGAAATTTAAAATTGCTAGACAGATTGGACCAAGACCTTCCATGACTTACCCATGTGGTTACTTTGATGGTGCTTCTACTTCTTCAGCAGCAGGAATTGGATATTGCTTGTTCTTTAATGAGAATCACCATCTGGATTTTGCGCTGGGGGTTGGATATGGTTCCAATACAAAGGCAGAACTTCTGGGCCTGTGGGCCCTTCTGCACTCTTCCCAAATGATGGGAATCCCTCTAGTCCACATATATGGTGACTCACAGGTCATCATCAATTGGGCTAAGGGACACACTGC
>LPNX010307508.1:305210-318776 GCA_001517045.1 Pseudotsuga menziesii | reverse complement strand
ATATCAGAGATAGCCTCTTCTCCAAGATTTGCAAGGAGTCTACGGGGAGCAAGCCTATTCAACCTCCTCCTATATACCCTTTCAGGTTCGGCGAGGGAGTTGAGTAGAACACCTGAATGGCTTCGGGTAGAATACCTTACTATATTTTGAAGTGGAGTCGCCACTTGGAGAAAACGATAGCTCTAATATGGGTAAATAAGTTATTAAAATTTAATTAAAGAATTTAATTAACAGTTTATCAAATTGAAAAATTAAAAATTAAGAAATTAATTAATAAAGTCAGACCAAGGACAAATGACTTGTCCCCGGCAACGGCGCCAAAGATGTTGCCGCCTAATTCACACTTTAAGACGCAGGAAAGTCACAACCTGCTATGTGTGTCCTTGGGGGCAAGCGAGAGCTGGGGACCACTGTCACCACAGTCCACAACTCCTCCGTTTAGGCAAGATCCCAACAGAGCCAAGGGGGGTAGTCCCTACGGAAAGACTAAGTTCCAGATTTTACTAATTAATTACAAATTAATTAAAAGGATCTTTTAATGAGATGGTGAGGCTAAGACTTTACCATCTAAGGAATGACAAGAATCATGCAAATGCAAAGAATTCCTTTTAATGACAAGCAAACCTTGAGATAAATGAAGACTAGTGCCTATTAACAAATGGAGTCTAAGGGTAAATTACAACCTTACAAATTTACAAATGAAATTTAAATCTAAGTTAATTAATCACCAGGTTACAATATGGACAAATGAAATACCATGAACAATATAAACAAAAATGAATGAGCAGTTAACCAGTATTAACAATATCCACAATTATAACAGATTGAATAAATGGAACAATTATTAAGCTTATTAGACAAGATCTACAGATTACTAAACAGTATGATTACTTAATCAAATGAACTAAAAATGTTACCACAAGAGTTTGCAAAAAACTGGAAGGAAAAAACTTGTAACTGAAAAGTGTGAAAGTGTTTGTAGTAAAATAAAGTGTGAAAGTGCTTGTAGTAAAACCTTGAACAGCAAGGCAAAGATAAACAGTAGTGATCTGTGTTTGTAGGACGTTTTGCAATGTCTCTTGGTTAATTTTAATAAATTTTATTAAAAGTTTTTCTTCTTGAAGTTTAGTTTTCGAACCGGTGGTGTGTCTACCCCAATCCAGTACTTCTCAAGTCGAAGAGGGAGTGTGTTGCGCTCAACAAAGTGGGAGCAAAGCCCACCCGTAGCTCATAGGTCAAACCCCAATGGCCTGGTGCTCAACAAGGAGGACGTAAAACGTCTAGAGACCCCCCACGCTCTACTACCCCAAGTCGCCTCCGAGGTCACTGTTTTTAATCAACAGGAAAATTACTAGATGGATGCCTATTAAACTAAGACTTCCCTATCCTCTGTCGTATCTCGTGAGTACCCCGAAGGGTGATAACCGAGTAGAGGAGCAGAAAATGGGAAGTTGTTGTTGGTAAATTTTAGAAGTAAATTTTATCTGGGTGATTAGCATGCAATGTTTATTTTAAAACGATCAACAAGATCAACCAAGCGGTATCCCTTATGGGAGGTGCTGGTATTTGATCTTGGACTTGGAAAATAAAATGTGTTGATTGTAGTGGGTAAAAACGAAAGTTGTTTTAATTACCTAAGCCCCCACTTCTCCTGCTTTTCATATCCAACTTGAAGTCCCTAAAGGGAGATGACAAGTGGATAGAGGATACACAGGATAGATGGGTTGTAATTACCCTTTAAACTGAAAATAAAACTTGAAAAAGGAAAGTACAACTAACCAAAGCAATGTCTAACCGCACAACAATCTCTATCACAGAGATGGTGGTCTGTAACAGAGATAGGTGGGTGAACAGAAATAAACTTGCAATGAAATGAATCTAAGCAACTAGTTTCTACTTCCTACTCTACTTCCTAATCTATTCACATATAGATTACAAGTGCTTATTAAACTTTTGCAGAATACCCCAAGAGAACTTCTTGTTGGGGTTTACAAATATCAGAAAATAAGAGAGAGATGTGAGGGTTTGAACCCCTTTTGGAACCGGTTGAAGGTTGATGTATTTCTGGGCCTATTTGGGCAGCACCTCTCCTTCACCTGTGCAAAACCTGTCACAAACCAACAAGCTATGTTCGCTGGAAATCACAGTAAACACTAAGAGATTATCAGAAAAAAATAGTACAAAAAAAATAAATTATTTACAGCAAAATTCTGAGTGTAGAAAATGACAAAAATATGATGTTTAGAGGGCTGGAAAATGAGTTTCGAGCCACCTAAATGATGTTTAAACAGTAGAAATAAAAGCCTATACTAATATATAATAGATGGGGGCCCTAAAACAAGGGTTATATTCACTATACAGTGAATAAAACCCAGTTTCAGGAAATCAAAAAGGAAATGGCCGAATTGATATTTTGCAGAAACGAAACCCTTGGAGAGCTATCTTTGCTTGGAAAACCTGCAAACAAATTTAGATCTGCAAAAAATTGTAAGCCTAGTGATGAATGTCTAACAATCCCTGCAAAATACTTTGAAGAAAAAATGTTAAACCATTCACAAAAGAGAGTAAAAATACTTTTACTCTCTAATCTCTCCACAAAATACTTTGTGGAGAGCTAACTAGACTAATACAAATATGCAAAACTAAAAATATACAAGTTACCTCACAAGAAATGGATCATGAAAAATGTAGACTGCAACACAATGTCCCTCCAAAGAATTCTTCTATTAAATGGCCCAACTAGGGCAAAGCTTCAATACAAAAATGTGGCAAGAAAATATGAGAGAGTAAGGAGAAATATTTCGGCAGCATAACAATAGCACGAGAGATCATGTGAAATGAGGGAGTGAGACCCTCATTATATAGTTGAGGAAGACCCCAACCCCTTGAAGATCAATGGCCGAGATTAGATTTTGATCTAGGTTAAATCTCCACCACTAGATCTAGGTATTTGACTTTACATTCTTCTCAATCAATCTACACCCTTAGATTAATTCTCAATCTATGGCTTAGAAGCTTGATCCATGTTTTATGCATCCTCACCCTTGGATCTAGGTCTTTGACTTAATGCTCACCTTAGATCTTGCTTTTAGGGTTTGAGATGGGCCCATAGCTAGGCGCCCCCTCTATACTTGGCGGCTCCTCCAAATATGTGTTGGCTCCTCCAAAAATGCGCCCCACTTTAGCTAGCTAGGCGCATCCCCTTTATTGCTAGCGCTTCCCTTTAAATCTGGTGGCCTCCTCCAAGTTGCGCCCCCTCCATTAAGTATGGCGCCCTTCTATCTTATGGTAGCGCCCCCTTAAGGCTTTTAATCTTTTGCTTCAAGACATTTAACTTTTAGACTTAGGCTAAAATAAAAATTCACCTTAGATTAAAATTTTCAATTTAATTTTTAAAATTTTTCCAATTTTGACTTAGGAAAAATTAAAAAATAACTTGAAAAAATTATATTTTGGCCATGGGGGGGGTGAAAAAATTTGGAATAAATTTTCCTAGGCTTAGCAAACCCCAAACCAAATTACCATGGCATTTTTTTTGATTTTTTACTTCAAAATCAAAAAATGTGAATTTTTGACTTAGGGAAATTAATTAATTCCCTAGGAAAAATAGACCTTGCTTAGGCAAAAATGGTCTATTTCCTCAACCACCTGTCAGAATGACATGGGACTCGAAGCAGTGGCTTACGGGGTTTCATAGCAATTTTACCTTGCATTCATAGCCCCTATTACAAAATGCTAGTGCTTGAGCAATTACATTATTACATCAAAACTGAGTTAATTAACCACCAAGGGGTGAAATTAATTAACTCGAAAAAATAAATAAAAATACAACAACATAACGAAACTTCGCAAGACTCTATACAAATGTCTAGCATGGTCATGAATAACACTTTGAACCCTTAGCCACCTCATGGACTTGACTGGTAGAACGCCCGTCACCACTTTGGAGGATTTTGAGTGAAAAACCAAACCGATTAAACTCGTTTACACAACAAGATCAATTGGAAAGGGAAAAAACACTCGATGAGGGGACTTCCCTAACAACCAGTTCCATGGTGTGGCATCCATATCATATGACCCATACTAGTACATATAATTACATTAATTTTCCCATGCAGGGGAGCGGACATTTCGTTTTACAAAGGGGCAATTGCCCTGCAGAAGTGAAAAATCCTTAGATTTTTCCAAGGTACAATTTGTACAACTATGTACATCTTCATGTACATGGAGTTGCCACCTAGTCGAAATAGGTGGGCAACTGTCCCTATCCACATTGTGTTCTATTTGTGACGAAAATACATAGCTCAAAAAGTTTGTCAAATTCTTCTTTAAGCTAAATGACCAAAGTAATCTTAGAATAACAGGTACTCTAATACTTTTCATATATAAATACAAATATTGTTAGGCACATATAGCATTCCCACTTAAAAGAATGTGGTAAACATTTAATACAAATTCACATTAACAATGAACATACATTTACTTCTTCCTTTTTAACAAAACATTTTCATAGTTATTAACGAATGTTTTGGAGGTCTCTGCCTCTTGGTTAACAATCCCCTTCTTGTATTGCATTCCAAGATGCAAGTGTGTATACCATCCATTTCATTTGTTTCTTGTTTTCCAACACAGGCTTAAGATGCAAAAAGTGTAATTGTTTATGATTGTGACCCTAAGTAAGAAGATTCTTGTAAAGAGATGATCTTTATACATCTCTATTGTATTAAACAATAAACGATAGTCTACATTTAAAGAAAAGAATAAATATTTTGGTGATATATGTAGTGTGACTTAAATCTAGTAGTGTGACGTAGTCTCTTATGTGACATGGGCCCATGTGCAGCTGGTTGACCTTAGAAAAAGATAATAAAATTCATGTAAGCTAGCCTATGGTAGATAATTGGGCTAACCTTAAGAACTTCCTGACAACTATAAATAGTGAGTAAATTATCTAGGAGATAGACTGCACTTTTTCAACACTCGAAATCAAGTGAATGCCAAATGATAGGTGGACAACAGAGTACGACCACATCATTTGAACTAGCAGCAATTGATAACTAAAGATGCAATCAAGACTAATATGTATCGTTATGATAACTTTGAACTACTAATGAAATCTCCATCTATAGTCCATACATGACATAACATCTCAATTTGTAGACACATTGGGCTGTCATTACCATGGCACGACCTGATTTCATTTTGCAAACATGGAGGTTAATTGGGCTCTCATAACCACATAGATACAAAGGTTTATTGACCTCTCATTATCACATAGACACAAAGGGTCATTGGGCTTTCATTATTATGTTGTGGTTCACCTGTGTAGTTGCTTGCTATTCATCTATTGGTGACTCCTCTACGAAGCATCAACTATAGTTGTTGATGCCTCACTTTGACTATTTCTAATCAGCTCACCTTGCAATGCATGGATATTGTCATTGGTGTGCATGAAAAGACATTGTTCTATGGAATTTTTGATAAGAGAGTTTGGACTTCTGCCTTTCTATAGTCTTGTTATCACTAGACTTGTAGTTGCCCCTATGAGGTGGATCCAAGATGGACGATAGAGGGATGGGAAACCAAAGAGGTGAAACCAAGATAGCCTCGACTCCCAAATGGATGGTTGTCACGCCAATCGATGCAATCTTCACTTGATGCTATCTTAGCCCAAGACAACAATGGGGGAGACCCAGATCTACTCCTGATAGGAGAGATCAAACCAAGACACCAGATCAAATCAATGGAAGATGAAATTCGTAAGGTGTAAGGTGAAGTAAACCCTAGATCTATGGATGAAGTCACAAGGTGAGTTATGGTTTGGATCAAGAAGCTTATGAGGTGTGAATATGATCCAAGCTTGAAACACAAGTGACTTATGAGTTTTATTATTAGGTCCAGGATTAATGTACCAACAAATGATGAAAATATCCATTGCCTTGGGAATCGTGTCCAATGGAGGGAGATTAAGAATAGGATTGGGGTATCTAGTACCAATGGATGGACTCGATGAAAGATATGACAGTATCAAAGTATCCAAGCCTCAAAGATAGGATCAAAACAGAGGAAAAATTGGCCAAATGAGGGTTGCGCTAGGGTTGAGGGACTAATGCCTTGGATTTTGGGCCCTGTGGAGTCACCCAAGCATGACACCTAGGAGAACCCACTTTGGGTTTGACCCAATCTACAATACCTAGAAATGGTTTGCCAATTGATCAAGCGGTTTGATCCACACAATTTTTCGATTATTTTAAATTAGGGTTTTGACAGTAAAATAAAGATGCCAATGGATTGGAACCAAGAAAAAAAGTACTAATCTGTGGATCTTACCTGGATAACCTTGTATATTCCTTGAAGATGATGATCTATGCCTTTCTAATCAATTTGAGAAGATTTGGATGAGTATTCTATGCAAATCGATTTGCCCAAGGAAGCCAATGCGCCTTCCCTCCTGCACAACAAACGTCAACAATATCAGATTTGATGCATCAAGAGAAATGGACAAATGCTACAGAAAAATAACAAGATGAAACCATAGATCACAATGATACTAATGATAACCCCCTGATACAAGCGATGCCAAATAAGCGAGTTGAGGAAACCCTGTAAAAATGCCCAAGTGAAGTCGCCCTCCTGTAGTCAAAACAAAGGTTCCACGAAAACATAGATCTCACCACAAATACTCAAATGCCAGGATGCAATAGAATTTCCAATCACCATCGAAGAACACCAGATGCAAAGGAAACCTAAGAATTTCCCCAAAAGAGTTTTGCTATTTTCAAGATTCCAAGAGCCAAAGACCCCTTTATAATGAGAAGCTCTCTCCTTTAAATAGGATGGAGAGATACCAAAATCCTAACCACTTTTTAAATGGATGGCTAAGATTAAAAGATCAAAATGTTCTAATCAATGGTTGAGATGAGCTCAACATAAAGTAAATGGATCAATGTAATAATATAACACATAGTGGATAAAATTGGCATCGAAAAAAAATCAGCGAGGGTCCAGAAAACATCTTCTCGGCAACATCGACAAAAATTGGCAAACTGCGGCAAGCATTAAAAAATAAAAAATTTGTACTTTAATAGGGTCCAAATTTTCTTACCAATTTTTTCCCCAATTTGCCGATTTTTACCGATTTTTGTTGATTTTTTTCCCGATTTTTCCTGATTTTTTGAAAAATCGCAATTTTTTTCGGGACGAAAAATTGGGAGCAAGAAAAAATCACGATTTTTCGAGACATAACCGATTTTTCGGCATTTTTTTCCACTATGATATAACACATCAATGGACCAAATCTCCCTAGGAGAGGGGATCACACTCAATGTGACAAAATAAACACGAATAAAGCTCATGGTGGGTCTAGAGGGTAGTGTCTAACACCCCTAGTGTGTCCCCATGGCACAATATAAATAAAATATAACTCTAGGTGCAAAACAGTGCCTAGAAAATCATAAAATATGCTGGAGAGATGGGTGTGGGTCCTTCTGAATGCTGAAACTGCTGGAGAAGGGGCGGAAGACATCACACTTGTCATCAAAACTCATCCCATGCCATTCCCTTGCCTCAGTAGCCCAAATCGAATTCCTCAGTAGCCATTTTCACCATTTTTAATCTGCCTCGGGAACTGTGAACCTACCCAAACTGCCACCTAGAGTGCTTGTGTTGTCCAACTGAGCCCACTAGGCTCTCTAGGAGGGGGGTATAATGGTAAAAATAAGTGGTTGGACCACCCCCTTCTCAAACAATGCCCTAGGATGAACTAATCAAATCATCCTTTTGCTCTCACAGGCCATTTAACATGGCAAAACTGCACCAGAATGGTATAATGAGGAAAATCACCACTGTAGCTGCCCAAAACTGAAAACAAACTGTCTCATTGGACTCAGGGAGCCCGAATCCATCTAAGGTGTATACTCATACACCCAACAGATCTTTGCATGATCATGTACAATATCTAATATGCCCAGATAGATAAAATAATAGTAATCTGTAAATGATCAAATAATCAATAATATGACCCAGGATAACATCAAACTGTTGCAAGTGTTAGACGTTGAGACATGCTCTACAAATCATTCACGTAACAATTATAACAAATAGTAATCATTTCACCGGCGGTTTATTCAACCAAAAGTTTTGTTCATTATTATGGCTCAGACCAAACTTTAAAGACCATACTCAGTTCATAGTTGTAATCAATTTGCTAGTGAAAGATGAAGGCTAAAAATCAAAAGTCTAGGCTAAAGGGTGACTACCAACTTGACATTGTGACACTTTGGAAATGGCAAGGGGATACTCACTCTAGCATATGTCGGATAAGCAATAACACAGGGGATGGTAGTGTCTCACAAATGGGTAAGTTACGTTTAGAGGTGCTTATTCACCTTGACAAATGCTCACAATCCATATCAAATACAAGTGAGGCCAACAATCTTTTAGATATAACTTTTAAGAACCATTGCTTTTTGGGCCTTTGAGTTTCCATAGCCTTGATCCATGCATTTGTTACACGGATTTTTATTTATTGAGGCTTCATGTTCCATGCGTGTTCAAAAACTCTTGTTACATGGGTTTTACATTTCACATTTCACATTTACACTTCAAAACCACTTTCATTAGGCTTGCCTTGCATTCATGTATGTTCAGAAACACTTCTTTTCATGAATGGGCTTTTCACAAGATATTCATTTCATTTCCATATACATTGTATTGATGGCAGCGCTATTTGTTTCAGGTTTAGCCAACACAACCTAGGCAACTTAGAGTTGAGACACAAATAAACAGGGAAGCTTATCCAACAAAGAGGCTATAGTGGGGAAAGGTCCTCCATGCTACAAGTCAAGTAGTAGGTCGGGATATAAACATAACTGGAAGGTAATGGATGGGTGGAAATAGTGAAAAATGAGACCAACACTAGCAAGTCAAAGTATGGTGGGAATGATTACCTCTATTCTCCCTAAGGAGGGTACAACCAATGAGTATGGGTCATGAACTTCTAGGTCTAAGTAGGGACATACATACATAATATCAATACAACCAAGTTCTCATATTTATATGATCGCTGGATCATGACACTAAATGCTAAGATAATAACCATAACACAAGATAATACTTGCTGAGTCATATACTTGTAAATAACCAATCCGAACCAACATCTGTCCACTGAGAACTTGCTCCTCCAACTCCGTGCAATACTGACTGCTCTATAAATGGATGAATGGCTACATTAGTCCTCAAATCTGAGTGTCTTGAGACTCAGTCATGGCATGGGAAAGTACTACAGTCCATCATCACATAGTGATCCATCATAGATGCTCATCTCATCATCTCATATGTAAGGGAACTGGCTAAAAAAGTGTACCGAAATCTGAAAATAGAATATGGTAGCCTGGCTACTATATATGTGATAATAAGTCTACAAGTTTTCTTCATCTAGCAATAGTACCATAAAGGGGCATGAAGTCACAAAGGGCACATGTAGGATGGTTATAGACTAGGAGGAAAAAAATGGAAAAATTAACTTTTAAGAATAAAATCTAGCATCTAAGCTATGTTACCACCTAAATTGCACTTAGTTGGACTTTCAAGCGAGCGAGCAAAGACAAACATATTATATGTTCACTATCATGTTCAGAAGTCCTTTCAGTCCTCCAAGGGCCCTTTTTTATTATTTTTTCACATGTTCATACCCCACGAGAGTTGTAATAAATGAATTAGCATGATGACCTTATGTAACAGTAAAATGTTTGGTTTTCCTAGGACTTAGTCATCAATACATTATTCTAGGGTGTTTTTCCCTTGTTGGGTAATATTTTAATTCATTTCATCTTAACTCCTAGAACAATTGTTTTTCCTTTCATAGATTAATAATCTTAGATTATTTTCATAGGGACCACCCCCTTGGCTTCACTAGGAGAAAGACTAGACAAAAGAGTCAAGATCAAGTGACAACACTTGACTCTTTCTTGCCCCGAGGGTCGCACCCAGTGGTTTGAAGATTTCTACCACATGGCTCGAGGTGCGAATTAGGCGGCAACACCTCCTCAATGTTAGGGTGCCCCAAAGGCTCAAAATCTACAATTTCTTCATTAGACACATCAGTACAAGTATAATAGATAGGGCATTTACAAATTTTTCAACAATCAATGTCCCCACTGGCTACTATGGCCCAAAATCTGAAAAGTGGTTTCCAAAACTTCTTGTCCTAAAATGCCCTCATCTTTATAAAATGAAGAGGCAAGCACATTTATAAATTATTCATCCTCTAAAGGTTTTTCTTCTAGATCATCCTTCTCAAAATTATCCATAAAAAAATCAATAAATTTAGAATTTTTAGAAAGAGTGTAGCCTACCAAACCTTTGTCTTCATGGGATGATGGAATGGATGCTTGGGAGTGTTGATGTTTTCTGTAGCTTCGGAAGATATTGTTATTGTATTTGATCAAGTAAAAACCCTAAAAGAATAATGCTATAACATACTCTCAAGAAATCAAGTGAAAATAGACAAGTCCGCCCAATAGAAATCACTGGGTAAAACTGCCCCAGTGAAGTCAGCCCCACAGTGTAAAAAGTCAGTTAGAAAACAAGTATAAATAGAGTGGACACCCTCCTCATTTACACAACAAGCAAACACAAACAAGTTTTCTCAAGTCAATGAGACAAGTGCCTAAGAGAGTAGTTGCAATTGGAGGAAGACTCATATTTTGGAGTTATCTTATCTTTGTATTTGGGGTATCTATCTATGAGAGAGCTTTAGCTCACACTGTATTGACATTGTACTTTGTTGACGAATCTATACTAAAGAAGTTTTGGGGGTTTTCTACCCCAAGAGGGTTTCCTAGGATAAATCTTTGTGTATGTTGTGAATGTCTTTCTTTCAGTGATCCTTATGCATGCAGTTATTTTGATATGAAGTAAATTGAATTAAAGATTGACTAACATAACTGCTTAAGTTGAAATTTCAAAATGGTATCAGAGCTGTGCTAAAAGAAGTCATTGCAATAGTCGCAATTACCGGAAGTTGGAAACTAGGGCTTCCAGTTTTAAGCCTTTCCAACCACAGATCAAGCTCGATCTTAGCATCATTGAACTCGCCCTAGGAGGGTGTAGCTTTCTGTGGAGGCAGACTTCATATCCAAGAATTTTAATTTTTGACCTAGTTACTACTGTATTGGGAAAACAATGGCTTTTAGTTTTCATTAACTGTCCACAGATCTGGAAGAAAAGAAGTTTTGCTCAACTCCCCTTGGGAGGGCGCATCTTCTCCTTGAATCAAATTTTCCAAATTCAAAGTTGAAAAATTAGGGTTTTCTCATAAAACCTTGGGTTGGACATCAAGCATATTTTTAGGTTGTCTTTGGAGATGTTTTTGGCTTGTGGAGATCACCTTGGCATAGCACATTGACTAGTAAGTCCAAATTTCATTTATGAAGATTCTCATTTCTGCCATATTTTAAGCTTAGATAAAATGACGAACAACACCAAGCTTGATGAGAAGCTTTAAGGAGCTGATAACTTTCGAGCATGGAAGTATAGGGTGCTTCTTTTTCTAGAAGAGAATGATTTGGAAAATATGTTGAAGAAGAGGTTGCAAAGCCAGAGGGAGATGAGACTAAGGAAAAGCACAAGAAGGGCATGGTTAGGGCAAAGAGAATCATTGCAGATTCTATCAAGGACCACTTGATCCCTCATGTCTCATCATTCAAGACTCCAAAGCAAATGCTTAATGACTTGTTCGGATTGTTTGAAGGAAAGAATATCATCCGGAAGATGACATTGAGGGCACAACTCAAGAACGTGAAAATGCATAATTTAGAAACTATTCAATCCTACTTCACAAGGGCATCTCAAATCAAAGAACAACTTGAAGCAATTGGAGACATAGTTGAAGAAGCAAAAATAATGATGACTACATTAAATGGTCTCTCAAGGTCACAGGATTCATTTATTTAGGGAATTTGTTCCAGAAGGAAGCTAACAAATTGTTATCACCAACCTTGTAGTTGCCTATGTATGATGAATCCCGGATGGATGGTAGAGGGGCAAGCAACTAGGGAGGTGGAACCAAGACTGCCTAGACTCCCAAATGGATGGTTGTCACGTCAATCAAGGCAGTTTTCGCTTTATGTTATCTAAGTCTAAGACAACAACGAGGGAGACTCGGATCTACTCTTGACAGGAGAGATCAGACCTAGACACCAGAACAAATCAAATGCACTTTGAGGTATGTGAGGTGTAAGGTGTTCAGAAACTCTAGATCTATAGTAGGATTCAGTAGATGGATCAAGACTTCAGCAGTATATTGGCTGATCCAAAGCAGTAATTGGATGACCTTTGGGGGAAATGGTTAGATCTAGGGTTTTGGTACTAGCAACTAAAGAAGATGATCTCTGCCTTGGGAAGCATAACCGAGGCAGGATGGGCAAGAAAATAGTTGGGACTATCTAGTACCTGGCTGACAGACTCAATGAAGAAGGTGAACAAGTGTGATTGTTTGAGTCATCAAGGAATAGCCAATTTCAAGGGGAGAAGGTCAATTCAGGGCTAGCGCTAGGGATGGGAGATCAGAGCCTTTCGTGCATTGGGCAATGGAGTCAATATACACCCAGCGTTGAGGTGAACCCACCTAGGGTAGACCCTGATCTGTGGATCCAGATAATCCTTTTGGTCCGGATGGTTCAGTTTGGGCAGAAATTCAGTCAAGGAATGCTAGCGCTAGGGTTGGATGGGACAGATCTGTAGATCTAAGGCCACCAGCAGACAACCAGCTTAGCGTGGAAGGTGAAATGGGACCGGGATGGGCTGATCTACACACTTGGTTTAGAGAAATTTGGAAAAGGTCAAAGTTGATGATTGAGGCTGAGAGGGTGAAAAACTGATTTCTTCAGATCTAGGGCAAGCAGGCTGGATCTAGCTCAGCGTTAGGGGTGTTCTAGAGTGCTCAGGATCTGATCTATCAGCCTAGCCTGTCAGATTTCGGAAACAGTAAACTCCGGAAAGGTCAATTTTTTCAGTGATGGCGCTAAGGTTGTTTTTAGTCTAAAACTCAGATCTAGGTTACACTGTCATGAATCTGGATAGTGTTGGGGGTGATTTGGACTGTGTGAGACCTGATCTATCAGTCTATGAAGTTAGAAATAAAAAAAAAGTCAAAACCTTAGCAGGTCAAATTTTCAATGGGGGCGTTATGTAGTTTTCAGACTAAAATTCAGATCTAGGTCAAACCAGCAGGAATTTGACCAGTGTTGGAGTAGATTCAGTGAGGGGGAGGCTTGATCTATGAAACCCAACAGTGGTTTGGCCAAAGATCGGACGGCTCCCAGATTTAGTATTTTTGAAGGGTTTTTTAGTATTTTAAGGATTTTCAAAAAAATGGAAGGAAAACAGGTACAATGGATTTAGATCTGTTAAAGAGAAGAGAATTACTTGTTGTATCGTACCTGGAAATGCTTGTAGAAGTCTTAACAGCGATGATCCTTGCTATCTCGATCAATTCTGGAAGATCCACATGTTTTCTATGACGGCTGTAAGCCCCAAGCCACCAATGCGCCCCCTACCTTGCAA
>LPNX010307508.1:283078-305193 GCA_001517045.1 Pseudotsuga menziesii | reverse complement strand
AACAATATCAGATTTGCTAAGACAAGATAAAGAAACCAAATGCTATAGGAAAGTAAAAAGAAGTAATCATAGATCACAATGACACTAATGAAAACCCCCTCTTCCAAGATGAAGATAACTAAACGAGTTGAGGTCCCCTTGCAAAAACGCTCCAGCCAAAACGCCCTCTTGTAGACAAGACAATGATAGCAGAAAAAATATAGATCTCACATGAATTTCCACAATGCTAAGAAGCAGAAGACTATCCAATCACCATTTGAGAATATCACATGCAAAGCGGATCCAAAAAATATCCATGGAAAAATCTTTCTATTATTTAGATCCAAGAGCCAAAGACCCCTTACAAATGAGAAGCTCTTTCCTTTAAATAGAAATGAGAGAACCACAATGATAACCGAATCCTAACCACTTTCAAAACAAGTGGCTAAGATTAAAAGATAAAATATTCTAGTCAATGGTTGAGATGAGCTCAACATACAATACATGGATCAATATAACCATAAAGTTCCAAAGTGGACTAAATCACCCATAAAGAGGGTACCCCACTCAACAAGAAATAAATGAAGCACATGGTGGGTCCATGGAGTGTTAAGTAACTCCCTATGGGTGCCCCATGGCACAATAATATAATATTTTAATTATTTGACTTTGTGCCTCCTTGAGGAAATCGTGAGCCTCCCAAAAGCTCCAGAAAATAATATAAAAATGCCCAAAAAATAGGTGTGGGCCCAATCAGGTGCTGCAACTGCTGGAGAAGGTGCGGAGGGCATCACTCTCATTATCATGACTCATCCCATGTCATTTCCTTGCTTTAGTAGCCCAAATCGATTTCTTCAATAGCCATTTAATCATTTTTAAATCTGCCTCGGGAAACGTGAACCTGCCAAAATAGCCTCCTAGGGTGCCTGTTTTGTCAAACTGATCCCACCAGGCTCTCTGGGATGGGGGTACTATGGTACAAACAAGTGATTGCACCCCTATGCTCCATACAACGCCCTAGGAGATCCAAATAAAACATCTCCCCGCTCAGACACATCATCCTGTGAAACAAAACTGCATCAGAAAGGTAAAATGAGCTTGATCATCTCTGTAAGTGCCCGGAACTGAAGATAGGCTATCTCATTAGACTCAGAGAGTCCAATTCCATCTAGGGTGTGTACTCATACCCTTTCCAGGTCTCTGCCTGATCATCAACAACATTCAATAAACAATAAATCACCTGTAACTGACCAGATACCAATAATATAACTTAGATTATCATCCATCTGCTGCAAGTGCTACAAGGCTAAGACATGCTCTACAAATCATTTAAGCAACAATCACAACAAGTAGCAGTCATTTCACTGGCGGTACATCAACCAAATATATATATAGGGCTTTATTTATTATTACTCAGACTAGACTTTCAGGACTATACTCATTTCATAGTTGTAGTCAATTTGCTAGTGAAGGGTGAAGGATAAAATTGACAAGGCTAGGGCAAAGGATGACTTCCTACTTAACATCATGACACTTTGGATATGGAAAGGAAAAACTCACTATAACCATATGCAGGACAAACAACAACACAAGGAATGGCAGTGCCTCACAAATGGTTGAGTTGTTCAGAGAGTGCTTATTCAACTTAGGCATCATGTCTACATCAAGTTTGATCTAGTTTCATTAGGATACTCAATTTTATTTCCATGGCCTTTTTGGCCTATATGTCCTTTTCGGGACTTCACCAGTGTTTAGAAGCACAGCTAATTGTAGCTTTCATCCAGGATATTTTCAAATTTATAAGCTCAACAATATTAGGATATAGCATATATTTAACCATTGCTTTTTTGGACCTTTTCTTATACCCTTCGAATAGTATTTTAGCATTTCATTGCTCTTGCCCCTTTTCACATATGTTAAGAAACACAGTTTTAGCATTTTCATTTTCCATGGGTGCATATAAACATTTCCAATATAAGTAGTACATGAGCTTTCAGTTTTAGCCAACGACATCTCAAGTGACCAGGGGGAGTTCTGCAGAGTGCCAAACATCGGGACAATCGACCAGAATGATTTAGGCATACAATCCAACTCACCAAAGGCAAGTTCTGTCACCAACTCAGAGCCGAGACACAATATAAACAGGGAGGTTTGTCCAACAAAGGTTTTAGCGGGGAAATAGGTCCTCCATGCCATAAGTCAAGTAGTAAGTCCCGTTAGAAACAAAACTGGAAGGTGATGGATGGGTGGAGATAGCGAAAGGTGAAGCCAACACTAGCAAGCCAAAACAATGGTGGGAATGACTACCTCTATTCTCCCTAAGGAGGGTAAAACCACTGAGTATAGATCATGAACTTCAAAGTCAGAGTAGGGACATCAATACATAATACAAATACATCCAAGTCCATATAATTATGATCGCCAGATAATGAGACCACATGTTAATACATGTCACAAAAATGAGTATAAGAGCAATGATAACCATAACACAATATAAAAAGCTAAGTCATAATCATGCATATAATCCATTTGAAACATCATCTATCCAATTAGAAAGCACTGATATACATCTAGCATCAATAACTGCTCTGTAATGACTAAATGGCTACATTGGTCCTCAAATCTGAGTGTCCTAAGACTTAGTCCTGACATGGGAGAGTACAATAGTCCACAAATATAATAATGATGCGGCAAAACTGCTGATCTCAACATCTCATATGTAAGAGATCTGGCTGAAAAATGTACTGTATCTGAAAACTAGAATATGGTAGCCTGGCTACTATATATGTGATAACATCTGGCTCCAGCTAGGACAAGTGCTCTGCTGAAAAGAGCGCTTGAGAACCTCAGAATCTCTGGTCCTCGTACTCTGCTTCTTGCATCCTCGATCAATCCATCCAGCTTTGCAACTGCTACCAACAATGTCACTGACTACCTGCAGCATGTCCAGAGCTATACCAAACTCACAGATTGGTTGTCAGAACGATATGTGGATAATATATAAAATACTGAAAATAAAGATGCATGAAACTGAAAAGCAAAAAATAAATCTAATCTATAACCATAACTTTTAATAAATGTTTGATTTTTATTTTGCAGGAATCAGAATTACACTAAGAGCTTCAAAGGTGAGATTCAGGCAAAGATGCAAGATTTTACACTACTGCCGGGAAAGGCATATTCATGTCCTATCTACCCTACTCTAACCAATTTAGACAAGTGTTAGGTAAAATCATAAATCCAATGCAACCACTTGCTAAACAAATCTATTGAGATTTCTTTATAGTTAATGATACAACAAGTCAAAAATGGCTTGTAAGTAATGTAGATGAAAATTGAGGCCGTTATAACTTGTTGTTTGAAAATCAAAGAAAGAAATGGATCAAGAGAAATGAAATCATGCCAGGGATGAGATTGAATTTCTAAAAAGTCGTTCATCAAGATGCTGACAGGGTCATAAAAGGTATGCAAGTTCGTTCTTGATGGAGCAAGACAATATGATTCATGACTCAGCCACTCCAAACAGTTCTTTGTTTTCTCCTCTACCCTACTAGGACATTCAATTCTATTCACTCCAGGAGAATCAAATGGGGACAAGTTGTAATGTAATGAAACTGTGAATGAGATCAAGCCCATTTGTTGTTTAAAAATGGAGAAAATATGAAAATGATCTTTATAAACCTTCTCCAACCATCCATAATATAGATTTACAAGTTGAAAAAAATTATTCATTGTGGATGAATGAGAAGAGACATGAAGTGCCTTTTCCCCACTTACGTGATAATGCTTAAACTCTTGGTTAGAAATTTCGAAAGTAACAACTTGATTAAAAGACAAACCCATACCAGAAGAGTCGAAAAATTGGGACGGGAGGGTGGATTGAAAATTTTCTCCCAGACTTGAAATAATTGATCTCGGAATTTGATGATAGGAAAGAGCTTTTAAATTAATTCTAGGAGTGATTTCCATATTCGAAACAAGGTCAGTATCCACACATTGAACCAACATATTCTGATTAAAGATCAGATCAAGAATTCTATTGATACTATTAGGACAAGGATCCTTATTGCAATGTTCTTGATCAAGTTCACTTACAATCGTATTAACATATGATTGTTCTTCTTTAAGCTCTAGATAAGGAAAAACAACAATAAGTTCGGTTTCAGTTTCCCTATCACTCTTACAGGCATGCTCTTCAATCACAATATGACCAAAAGATTGCTCTTCAACGGAAGTTTTATTAATTTCAACCTTTTCTTCTTCTGTAGTGATATAATCAAGGTCTGAATCCAGATTCGGATGGGTTGGACACTGACTCAAATTATCATCAATTAAGTAATGACCAAGGAGTTTCTCTTTTAAAGGCTCTTTAATGACCTCATCAATGGAAGGCTCAACTAAAGATGTTTCTTGATGGTGCATGTTAGGTCCCCTTCCACGGAACAGATCCAGGATTTGCTCTGTGACTGCTTCAGGTAATAATAACAGAGTATCTTGTATGATTTGATTGATATCCCTCTTAGTTTCAACATGAGGTTTTGAAACATTATTCTCGAAGTACTTTGTAACATTTTTATTGATTGCAGGCACGCTCATAATTTGGAACATATTAGGAGAGGAATGGTCCAATTGAGAAAGCACATTGTCAATATATTGATTATCAACGGTACAATCATTGCTAGATTGACACTCTAAAATTTTATCAGTGTTCCTACTCCAATTATCAATTAACAAATCTGTGAACATGTCATACCCAGTGATGGATCCTAGTGCTAAATGATCAAACCATAGTTGAAAATCCCCTTGCAAGGATTCTCCTAAGGCTCGCATAAAAACATCTTCATTGTCCTCACCTCTAATTTCCATGTAATCCCAGAGAATGTCCAAATGACTTTCAATAGATATATCATTATTCCCACTAAACTGGGGCAACCCCCTAGTGTAATCGTTTGGCATAGAATGAGGTGCTCCCGGTATTTTAAAAAAGTCAAAAGGAGACCGTTTGTCTTGTTTCTTAACAACTTTGGTTACTTGGTTAGAAGGCCTTGACTGAGACTGACTTCTAGGTTCATGTCGACTTGCATGTCCACTCGGGATGGTTGGGAAATCTTCATTGCATGGGTGAGGAAGTTGGTGGGTATTGTAAAGGTTATGATAACTAGATTCATACCCATAGTCATGGTCAAGATCATCTTCATACCAAGAATCTGACCTCCATTTATCCCTTTCGTCTATTTTCCTTTCAAATTCATTGATGTTTTTGGTTAATTTCCTCATGTGTCTCAGAAATACATCGGAATTCATTATGATTTATGTGATGGGGCTGAAGGAGATCCTAAAAGATGACTCGGGAATGCAGTAGGACTAGAAATCCTCCAAAAGAAATTTGAAGACCTTTCTTTAGTCTGTCTACGGTTCCTTGTATAAGTTGCAGTGATCTCTTTAGGGTTTTTAGGGCGTTCTAGGAACTTAAGATTAATACGTTGGGTACAGTCCTCAGTAGAGTCGTAGGGTGGAGTCGCTAGGTGAACCACACAAGTAATTCACCAATAAAAGATATGTAGTAGGGAAATGTGAGTTGAACCAAGGTAGGCCTCTACCTCCCCGGCAACGGCGCCAAAATGTTATCACCAACCTTGTAGTTGCCTATGTATGATGAATCCAGGATGGATGGTAGAGGGGCAAGCAACTAGGGAGGTGGAACCAAGACTGCCTAGACTCCCAAATGGATGGTTGTCACATCAATCGAGGCAGTCTTCAATTTATGTTATCTAAGTCGAAGACAACAACGGGGGAGACCCGGATCTACTCCCGACAGGAGAGATCAGACCTAGACACCAGAACAGATCAAATGCACTTTGAGGTACGTAAGGTGTAAGGTGTTCAGAAACTCTAGATCTACAGTAGGCTTCAGTAGATGGATCAGGACTTCAGCAGTATATTGGCTGATCCAAAGCAATAATTGGATGACCTTCGGGGGAAATGGTTAGATCTAGGGTTTTGGTACTAGCAACTAAAGAAGATGATCTCTGCCTTGGGAAGCGTAACCGAGGCAGGATGGACAGGAAAATAGTCTAGACTATCTAGTACCTGGCTGACAGACTCAATGAAGAAGGTGAACAGGTGTGATTGTCTGAGTCATCAAGGAACAACCAATTTCAAGGGGAGAAGGTCAATTCAGCGCTAGCGCTAGGGATGAGAGATCAGTGCCTTTCGTGCATTGGGCAATGGAGTCAGTATACACCCAGCGTTGAGTTGAACCCACCTAGGGTAGACCTTGATCTGTGGACCCATATAAGTCTTTTGGTTCGGATGGCTCAGTTTGGGCAGAAATTCAGTGAATGCTAGCACTAGGGTTGGATGGGATAGATCTGTAGATCTGAGGTCACCAGCAGACAACCAACTCAGCTTGGAAGGTGAAATGGGACCAGGAGGGGTCGATCTACACACTTGGTTCAGAGAAATTTGGAAAAAGTCAGATCCTGAAAAAGTCAAAGTTGATGATTGAGGCTGAGAGGGTGAAAAACTGATTTCTTCAGATCTAGGGTAAGTAGGCTGGATCTAGCTCAGCGTTAGGGATGTTCTAGAGTGCTCAGGACCTGATCTATCAGCCTAGCCTGTCAGATTTCGGAAATAGTAAACTTCGGAAAGGTCAATTTTTTCAGTGATGGCGCTAGGGTTGTTTTCAGTCTAAAACTTAGATCTAGGTCACACTGTCATGAATCTGGAGAGCGTTGGGGGTGATTTAGACTGTGTGAGACCCGATCTATCAGTCTATGAAGTCAGAAATTAGAAAAAGTCAAAACCTTAGTAGGTCAAATTTTCAGTGGGGGTGTTATGCAGTTTTCAGACTAAAATTCAGATCTAGGTCAAACCAGTAGGAATTTGAACAGCGTTGGAGTAGATTTAGTGAGGGGGAGGCCCGATCTATGAAACCCAGCAGTGGTTTGGCCAAAGATCGGACGGTTCCCAGATTTAGTATTTTTTAGGGTTTTTTTTAGTATTTTAAGGATTTTCAGAAAAAATGAAAGGAAAACAAGTACAATGGATTTATATCTGTTTAAGAGAAGAGAATTACCTGTTGGATCGTACTTGGAAATGCTTGTAGAAGTCTTAACAACAATGATCCTTTCTATCCCGATCAATTCTGGAAGGTCCACGTGATTTCTATGACGGATGTAAGCCCCAAGCCACCAATGCGTCCCCTACCTTGCATGAGCAAACGTCAACAATATCAGATTTGCTAAGACAAGATAAAGAAACCAAATGCTATGGGAAAATAAAGAAGTAATCATAGATCACAATGACACTTTTGAGGTCCCCCTGCAAAAACGCTCTAGCCAAAACGCCCTCTTGTATACAAGACAATGATAGCAGAAAAAATATAGATCTCACATGAATTTCCACAATGCTAGGAAGCAGAAGGCTATTCAGTCACCATTTGAGAACATCAGATGCAAAGCAGATCCAAAAAATATCCACAGAAAAATCTTTCTATTATTCAGATCCAAGAGCCAAAGACCCCTTACAAATGAGAATCTCTCTCCTTTAAATAGAAATGAGAGAGCCACAATGATAACTGAATCCTAACCACTTTCAAAACGAGTGGTTAAGATTAAAAGATAAAATATTCTAGTTAATGGTTGGGATGAGCTCAACATACAATACATGGATCAATATAACCATAAAGTACCAAAGTGGACTAAATCAACCATAAAGAGGGTACCCCACTCAACAATAAATAAATGAAGCACATGGTGGGTCCATGGAGTGTTAAGTAACTCCCTATCGGTGCCCCATGGCACAATAATATAATATTTTAATTCTTTGACTTTGTGCCTCCTTGAGGAAATCGTGAGCCTCCCAAAAGCTCCAGAAAATAATATAAAAATGTCCAAAAAATAGGCGTGGGCCCAATCAGGTGCCGCAACTGCTGGAGAAGGTGCGGAGGACATCACTCTCATCATCATGACTCATCCCATGTCATTTTCTTGCCTTAGTAGCCCAAATCGATTTCTTCAATAGCCATTTAATCATTTTTAAATCTGCCCCGGGAAACCTGAACCTGCCAAAACAACCTCCTAGGGTGCATGTGTTGTCAAATTGAGCCCACCAAGCTCTCTGGGATGGGGGTACTATGGTACCAACAAGTGGTTGCACCCCTATGCTTTGTACAACGCCTTAGGAGATCCAAATAAAACATCTCCCTGCTCTGACACATCATCCTGTGAAGCAAAACTGCATCAGAAAGGTAAAATGAGCCTGATCATCTCTGTAAGTGCCTGGAACTGAAGATAGGTTATCTCATTAGACTCAGAGAGTCCAAATCCATCTAGGGTGTATACTCATACCCTTTCCAGGTCTTTGCCTGATCATCAACAACATCCAATAAACAATATAATCACCTATAACTGACCAAATACCAATAATATAACTTAGACTATCATCCATCTGCTGCAAGTGCTACAAGGCTAAGACATGCTCTACAAATCATTTAAGTAACAATCACAAGAAGTAGCAGTCATTTCACTAGCGGTACATCAACCAAATATATATATATATATATATATAGGGCTTTATTTATTATTACTCAGACTAGACTTTCAGCACTATACTCACTTCATAGTTGTAGTCAATTTGGTAGTGAAGGGTGAAGGATAAAATTGACAAGGTTAGGGCAAAGGATGACTTCCTACTTAACATCATGACACTTTGGATATGGAAAGGAAAAACTCATTATAACCATATGTAGGACAAATAGCAACATAAGGAATGCCAGTGCCTCACAAATGGTTGAGTTGTTCAGAGAGTGCTTATTCAACTTAGGCATCATGTCTACATCAAGTTTGATCCAGTTTCATTAGGATCCTCAATTTTATTTCCATTTCCTTTTTGGCCTATATGTCCTTTTGGGGACTTCACCAGTGCTTAGAAGCACAACTAATTGTAGCTTTCATCTAGGACATTTTCAAATTTATAAGGTCAGCAATATTAGGATATAGCATATATTTAGCCATTGCTTTTTTGGACCTTTTCTTATACCCTTCGAGGAGTATTTTAGCATTTCATTGCTCTTGCCCTTTTCCACATATGTTAAGAAACACAGTTTTAGCATTTTCATTTTCCATGGGTGCATATAAACATTTCCAATATAAGTAGTACACAAGCTTTCAGTTTTAGCCAACAACATCTCAAGTGACCAGGGGGAGTTCTGCACAGTGCCAAACATCGAGACAACCGACCAGAATGAGTTAGGCATACAATCCAACTTACCAAAGGCAAGTTTTGTCACCAACTCAGAGCCGAGACACAATATAAATAGGGAGGTTTGTCCAACAAAGGTTCTAGCGGGGAAAAAGGTCCTCCATGCCATAAGTCAAGTAGTAAGTCTTGTTAGAAACAAAACTAGAAGGTGATGGATGGGTGGAGATAGTGAAAGGTGAAGCCAACACTGGCAAGCCAAAACAATGGTGGGAATGACTATCTCTATTCTCCCTAAGGAGGGTAAAACCAATGAGTATAGATCATGAACTTCAAAGTCAGAGTAGGGACATCAATACATAATGCAAATACATCCAAGTCCATATAATTATGACCACCAGATCATGACCGCACATGTTAATACATGTCACAAAAATGAGTATAAGAGCAATGATAATCATAACACAATATAAAAAGCTGAGTCATAATCATGCATATAATCCATCTAAAAGATCATCTGTCTAATGAGAAAGCACTGATATACATCTGGGCATCAATAATTGCTTTGTAATGACTAAATGGCTACATCGGTCCTCAAATCTGAGTGTCCTGAGACTTAGTCTTGACATGGGAGAGTACAATAGTCCACAAATATAATAATGATCCGGCAAAACTGCTCATCTCAGCGTCTCATATGTAAGAGATTTGGCTGAAAAATGTACTGTATTTGAAAAATAGAATATGGTAGCTTGGCTACTATATATGTGATAACACAAATTTTAGCAGACTATGGGAAGAGTGCACACAAGAAGAAGCTAGATTGGTGGTACGAGAAGAAAAGTTAGGTGATGCTGAAAATCAAGCACTAGCAACACATGCAAGAAAAGGAAAAAGAAAGCAAGAACCCCATTCTCCCAAAAAGTTTCAGAAGACTCAAAGGACTCAAAAAGATTACTCAAATTACAAATGCTATAGCTGCCAGAAGATGGAACACATTGCAAGAAATTGTCCTCAAGTAAAAGATTAGATCAATAAAGGGAAGACCAAAAGACATCATGCTCATGCCATAGACGATGATGAACCAGTTCAGAAGAAAGAAAAATAAGAAGATTCAAGTGAAGAATATGTGTTAATATTAGCTCTTACAGGGACCGTCACTCATGGAAGTGACACATGGCTTGTTGATAATGGTGCTTCTAAGCACACGACCGGTTACAAGAATTCTCTCTCAAATTTGGTTCAAAAGGATTCACCTCATAAGGTGAAGTTCGATGATGATTATCAATATCCCATAAACGGGTTAGGAGAAGCCTCCTACAAGTTGGATTCTAGAAAGCCTATGAAGATGAAAGATGTATTGTGTGTACTTGATTTGAAGAAGAATTTCCTCTCCATCTCAGCATTAGAGGAACGTGGATATAGAGTTGCTTTTATTGATGTCCAAGTTCTCATGTGGCCAAAGGGAAAGACTATTGATGACGTTGGTGTGATTGGTGTTCAAGAGGGAGGCCTGTACAAATTGAAGGGACACTTAGATTCAACATTGGTACATAGCATTGTGAACCCGAGTGAGCCATGGCATAGAAGAATTGCTCACTTACATTCCAAAGCATTGCTGATTCGTGAACAAGATGGTGACAGGTCTATCAGAGATTCAGGCAAACCATGATGGTATATGCAAAGGATGTGCACAAGGAAAGAACGTGAAGAGTCCATTTCCAAGCAGTGACAACAAAGCAAAGGGAGTCTTGGACATAGCACATTTGGACGTGTGTGGACCGATGTCATCAACATCACTTAGTAGGTACGTATATTATGTTTCATTTATTGATGATTACTCACGTAAAAATTGGATTGATTTCTTGAAAGCAAAAAGTGAAGTGTTCATCAAGTTCAAAGAATTCAAGGCTCGTGTAGAGAATCTCTCTAAAAAGGAGATAAAGACATTAAGATCATATAACAAAGGAGAGTTCACATTAGAAGACTTCAAGACAATCTGCACAAAGTTGGGATTAAGAGGGAGCTCACTACTCCTTACAATCCTCAACAAAATGGCGTGGCAGAAAGAAAGAATCAAACGATAATGGAAGTAGTGAAGGCTATGATCCATGATCAAGATTTACCATTACACCTATGGGCAAAGGCAACCATAGTCGTTGTATATGTGCATAACAAAACTCCTTACTCTGTACTTAGGAACAAGACGCCAGAAGAGATGTTTACATGAGAGAAGCCAGAGGTCAGCCACCTGAGGAGATTTGGTTGTATTTATATGTGCATGTTCCCAAGGATAAGAGAACGAAGTTGGATCCTTCAGGAAAGAAGGGTATTTGTTGGATACAGAGAGTCATCGAAGGCATACAGAGTCTACATTCCTGGTTACAGGTTGATTGAGACCAACAAAGATGGCACCTTCGATGAGATACAACATTTAGTAAATCAAGATAGTCTCATATATATGAGGTACATGATGAGAAGCCTGAAGCTCCTAGAGTTACAGATATAGGTGTAGATGATGATGTTGTTCTAGAAGAGCATGTTGCAGAAGATCATGATATGGCAGAACCGCAGAGACTTGTAGATTTTAGATTTTCTAGAGGTCTTCACTCGCTTTGGAAATCCAAGATCTCAACTTGTCTATAGATATCTCTAATCCTAGATATATATAAAACTTAATCCCAAATCACACATAAGCATATAATCAGTAGCACATGAGATCTCTACAACTTCTAACACTGATGGTAATCATACAAATTAAGACTCAGATTTACCTTGGAAACCTCAAAGGGAAAAACCAACATCTATGGGGCTTTCTTCAATCTCGATCCTAAGCAAAAATAATAGAGAGAGAGTACTATAAATATTCAAAAATACAATAAGAGAACTTGATGGGCCAAAGCCCTAGATCTGCATGTGCCTCAACGGTCTGCTCTAACTCTGAATTTCTGATCACTGCCACTGCCAATCTCTAGGAGCAATACTGTCTCTCTAACCTTTGAAGAAGTGCTCCCTCTGCCCTCTTTCACTGCATTTCTCTGTCGAATGAAGATTTGCGACCTCAATCTTAGAGTAACGCTCCCAGCTGTACATCTGCGTCCTCTCTGCTCAAAAGTGTGACCATCTGACTCTGCTTCGTCAATCTCTGGAAGAGGTCTCTAAGAGTTCTCAAACTCTAATGGAATACCCCATGCTCCCTCAACTGTCTCAGCCTAGGATCTACGCCACCAACTATCACACGTGTGTTCTAGCTGGTGAAGACGTCTTCAATATCCCAGTGAATGTGCCCTCCTGTCTCTGCTCCTCAATCACTGGAGAAATCCTGTGATATAATCTCTCTCACAGCTAGAATGAAATGCCTTCTCTGTATTAGACGGATGTGCTAGATCTATTTTAGATCTGATCCCCTCTCCTCAAGAAGTGCGCCCCCTCCCTCAAGAATGTGCCCTTCTCTCTTTGCAAACATTATTTGGCCTCTCTGTGTAGATGAACTCACTGCACAACCAAAAAACTTGGTAACAATTACCCCTTAACTGCTTTTTATAAATCATTGTGAAATTAGGTCACCAAAACCCTAATTAGGATTTCAAAACCCTAATTTCACTCTCTTGCAAATTTACACGTCTGTGTCTTTCCTTGTTAACTTTTTCAACACTCCCTCTTAATGAGGAAAGTGTTTTGCACCACTCCCATCTTGTCCCTGAAATAAACAAACTTATTTTTCCCAAGTGACTTTGTGAGAATATCTACTATTGCTCATCTGGAGACAAATACTGAAGTTGAACTTCTCCCTTCTAAACATGATCTCAAATGAAATGGTATCTAATCTCAATGTGCTTGGACCTATCGTGAAATAGTGGATTCTCCATGAATTTCATGCAACTCTGATTATCATAGTAGATCATAGTTGGTTCCAACTGCAAATCAAATAAACTTATTAGCATCTTGCGAAGCCAAATAGTTTCACAACTAGCTAGACTTGTTGCCATATATTCTTCTTTTGCAGAACTGAGTGCCACTGACTTTTGTTTCTTGTTGAACCATGACAGAATTGCTGAACCCAAGCTGAAACAACACACAGAGGTGCTTTTCCTATTTGGTGCACTCCCTGCCCAGTCAAAATCTGTATAGCCGATCAACTCAATTCCACCCCTTCTCTCATAGTTTAGACCATAGTTTATAGTACCTCTCAGGTACTTGAGCACATGCTTTACTGCCACCTTGTGAACAATTTTGGGATCCACCATATACTGACTCAAAGTATTGACAGCATAACACATATCTATTCTAGTGTTGACCAAATACATCAGCAATCTAATCAGCTGACGATACCTAGTAGGATCAACCAACTCTCCCTCAAAAGCCACTAGTTTCTTCCAGTTGGTTGTCATAGGTGTGGTCATCGGTCTACAGTCCTCCATTTGAAATCTCTTCAGAATGTCTACTACATATTTTCCCTTTCCCAGAAAGATATGCCCATCCTCCTTCCACACTTCCACACCCAAAAAATAATGCATCATCCCGATGTCTTTCATCTCAAACTCTGAAGCAAGATCTTTCTTGTAGTTAGCTATGACTCTCTCCGCTCCTGTAATAAACAACTCATCCACCTACAGGACTAGAATGAGAGGATCCCCATTGACTACAATGAAGTAGAGGTTAGGATCTGCCTCGCTCTTCTGGAAATCCATTTGTTGCAAATATACATCTATCCTTGAATACCAAGCTCTTGGAGCTTGCTTCAGACCACGTAAGGCTTTCCTCAGCCTGCTCTTTCATGAACCTCAAAGCCCCATGGTTGCTCATTGTACACATCCTCCTCTATGAATCCATTCATAAATGATATCTTCACATCCATCTGATGAATCTTCTAGCCCATTTTTGCTGCAATGGAGATCGCTGCTCTGATCAAAGTGTACCTAGCAACAAGAGAAAAAGTCTTATCATAGTCAATTACCTCAACTTGTGAAAACCCTCTTGCCACAAACCTAGCTTTGTACTTCTCAATGCTGCCGTCTGCAACATATTAATCTTATAGAGCCAGTTGCTACTAACTTCCCTTTAGGTCTTGGCACAACCTCCCATACATCATTCTTCATGATGGAAGCATACTCTTCCACCACGGTATCTCTCCAGACTTGCTCGTCTACTGCCTGCTCATAAGAAGATGAATTAGACTCACTAATACTGCTCACCATAGCCAAATAGCTACAAAACCTTTCTTGCACCTTACTCTCTCTAGTAGCCCTCTTGGGAGTCCCCACAATTTGAGCTTCCTTCAGGGTATCTTGAAGCCACTTAGGCTTCCTCTTTCCTAAAGTAACCTCTTGAGGAGAGGAAATCTCGTCCTCATCCCAATCCATTTCCTGAGACCGAGTCCCGGAAGTAGTAGCTCCAGTGTTCTAAGACCCAGTATCTCGTGAACTTGTAACTTGAGACCCTGAAACTGTGGGACCACCACCTTGTGGACTTGTCCCTATGCTAATACTTGTACTTGGGGAACCTGTCACCTGTGAACCTATCACCCCTGATCCTTGTGACCCTAAACTTTGAGTAGCTTTACTCTGTACAACATCAACCTGAGATGTAGGAGCCTGCTTCTCCCCCTTCTCCAACTCACGAGACTTCTTGAAAGACTGGTCTTCCTCAAATTTTATGTCTCGCCTTATAATTGTCTGTTTCCCTGAGGGAATATATATGCGGTAGGATTTCAAAATCTCGTCATACCCAACAAAGATGCCCTTCTTTGTCGTGGGCTCCAACTTTGTCCTTTTCTCAAAAGGAACTTGAGATTAGGTAAGGCATCCAAAGAACTTGAAATGCCCTACCTCAGGATTCTTCCTCGAGTAAGCCTCTGTAGGAGTCTTGATTCCCAAAACTTTATGGGGACTCCTGTTTTGAATATACACAATCGTGTTACAATCCTTTGCCCAAAGAAAGAAGGGTAAGCTCTAAACATGCAACAGAGATCTCGCTGCACTAACTATTGCCCTATTATTTCTCTTTGCCACCCGATTCTGCTGAGGTGTGTAAGGTGCAATCAACTGCCTCTTGACTCCCGTCTAAGCACAAAAAGAATCAAACTCCTTAGAGTTATACTCGCCCCCATTATTTGACCGCAATACTTTGATTCTCCTCCTTGTTTTGTTTTCCACCAGAGCTTTGAACTTTTTGAACTTTTGCAAGACTTCTTTGGATTCCTTGCTCTTCAAAAAACAGATCTAGGTCTTCTTGGAGAAGTCATCAATGAAGGTTACATAGTACTCATAACCCTCCAGTGATGTAGTCGACATCGAACCACAAAGGTTTGAATGTATCAAGTCAAGTATTCTTGCTGATATGCTATCACTACTTGGAAAAGTAGTCTTGACATACTTGCCAAGAGCACACCCTTTGCACACTTCATTGTGCTCTTTGCTGAACTTTGGCACACTTGTCACTATCTCCCTCAAAATTCTCAACGTAGGTGGGCCATCCTCCTATGCCACAACTCACATAAGTCACAACCATCACTGCTGCCGTCATGAGCTAGAGCATGATGAAGCTGAAAGCTGAGTCTGTATAGTTTCCCACTATGGATCCCAATCCTCATTGTTGTAGCTATACTAGATCCCTTAGGATGTATGAGTACATTTCCATCTCGAAACATCACCTAAAATCCCTTATTCTCTATGGTAGAAACTGACACCAAGATCTTCTTCAACCCAGGAACATACAAGAAAACCCGAACTTCATGGATTCTCCAGACTGCCTTTGAAAGGAAATTGTTCCTCGTCCAACTGCTTTAACATAAGTGTTGTCCCCTAGCACAACCTCTAGATCTAACCCTATCTCAGTGAGATTAGTAAAATGTTGTCCAACACCAGTCATGTGACTGGAGGCCCTACTGTCAATATACCAAATACTGGTAGAAGATGTACTCGATGAGTGACAGGAATTCAAAGACAATTTCTTGTCAATCTCTTTTGTGGATTTCTCATCCACATTTGCTGAAGTGCACGAATGATAGGTAATGAGTGAACACTCCATGTTAATCTTTTTAGACAACTTATCAATTTCAGCAACATTTGTCTTCTGTCGCTGATGCAACCTGTCTTCTAATCTCAACTCTGTAGTCATGATTCCTTACCTAAACCCCTTAGGTAACATATATGGCCTCTACATGCATAAATCTGAAAGATCTATCTCAGATCTCACCTCTAAACTCCTAGATATGATAGATCTGACCTCTATAACCACAAATCTAAACACTACTTTCCAGATCCGATAGATCTGGTCACTCTCTTATAGATTTGCTAGATCTATCACAAATCTAGATCCAACTTCTCAGATATATTAGATATGACTTCTATTGTCATAGATTTGAACGTTGCTCTTCAGATTTGGTAGATCTGGTCACTCTTTTACAGATTTGATATCTTAACAGAGTCCTCACACAAATCTGGTATATAGCTTGCATATCTGAGTGTGTTTATCCCTGACCTTTAACAAGGCTCTTATACCATGTATAATTTCCAAAGGTCTCTACTCGCTCTAGAAATCCAAGATCTCAACTCGACTATAGATCTCTCTAATTCCAGATATATGTAAAATTTAATCCCAAACCATACATAAGCATATAATCAAGACTATAATCAGTAGCACATGAGATCTCTACAACTTCTAACTTTGGTGGAAATCGCACAGATTAAGACTTAGATTTACCCTGGAAACTCCAAAGGGTAAAAACTACATCTATGGGGCTTTCTTCAATCTCGAGCCCAAGAAAAAATAATAGAGAAAGAGAGTACATTTAATATTCAGAAATACAATAAGAGAACTTGACATGCCAAAGCCCTAGATCTACATGCAACTACAATTGCTGCTCTTGGGAAATCCGCCATAACTATCTGCTCTAACTTTGAATTTTTGATCACTGTCACTGCCAATCTTTGGCAGCAATGCTGTCTCTCTAACCTCTGAAGAAGTGCTCTCTTTTTCCTTCTTCATTGCATTGCTCTGGCAGATGAAGATCTGCGACCTCAATCTCAAAGTGACACCCCCAACTGTATAGTTGTGTCCTCTTTGCTCAGAAATGCGCCCCTCTGTTTCCACCTTTGTCAATCTTTGGAAGAAGTGTTTGTGAGTTCTCAAACTCTGATGGAATATCCCATGCTCCCTTAGTGGTCTCAGCCTTCGGATTTACGCCCCCAACTATCACACACGTGTTCTAGCCGGTGAAGACATCTTCACTATCCCAGTGAATGCGCCTTCCTGTCTCCGCTCCTCAATCACTGAAGAAATCCTGATATAATTTGTCTCACAGCTAGAATGAAATGCCTCCTTGTCAGGGAATTGTGCTAGATCTATCTCAGATTTGAGCCCCTCTCCTCAAGAAGTGTGCCACCCACTATTAGGAATGCACCCTTCTTTCGCTTCAAACATTGGATGGCCTCTCTATGTAGATGAACTCACTACACACCCAAAAAGCTTGGTAACAATTACCCACTGACTACTTTTTATAAGTCATTGTGAAATTAGTTCACCAAAACCCTAATTAAGGTTTCAAAACTCTAATTTCACTCATGCAAATTTGAACTTCTGCGTCTTTCCTTGTTAACTTTTTCAACATAGATCCACCTTGAGAAATGATTACACATAAGAGAAGACTAGCTTGGGCTCGGGAGATTATTTAGGATGCAGAGAGGTATGGTGATCTAGATAGATATTTCAGAGAGAGGAAGAGACCTCGACCATATTTTAGCTACACAACGTTGTTATGTGAAATCATTGATGTAGAGCCTTCTAGTTATGAAGAAGCAGATGACCAGAAAGTATGGAAGGATGTCATAATCGAAGAATACCAGTCGATTATGAAGGTGATGTTTGGGATGTGGTTTCGAGACCGAAAGGGAATTCGGTTGTGAATTTCAAATGGGTCTACAAGACGAAGCATTTAGCAAATGGCAGTGTCAAGAAATACAAGGCAAGGTTCGTGGTTGGTGGTTTCTCCTAGAAAGAAGGAATAGATAATGAGGAGTCATTTGCTCTTGTGGCGAGATACACTTCGGCTAGAGCTATACTTGCAATAGCTGCAGTGATGAAATGGAAAGTACATCAGATGGATGTGAAGACAACTTTCCTGAATGGTGTAGTGGAGGAGGAAGTGTATGTGGAACAACCACAAGGATTCGAGACACATGATAGGCAGTCACATGTGTGCAGTTTAAAGAAGGCCTTGTATGGATTGAAGCAGGCACCCAAGACGTGGTATGGTAGAATTGATAGTTTTATGATGAGCTTGGGCTTTATCAAGAGTAAAGCAAATTCCAACCTTTACTACAAGGTTGTGGATGGTGTACCAGTGATATTGCTGTTATATGTGGATGATATGTTTCTAACAGGGGACGAGAAGCTCATCGCTGAGTGTAAGAGGGAGCTTGATGCAAAGTTTGAGATGAAAGAACTGGGTATGATGCATTTTTTTTAGGTCTAGAGGTTTGGTAGAAACTTGACGAGATTTTCCTTAATCAAGGAAAATATGTTATAGAGATCCTAAAGAGATTCGAGAAGTTGGATTGTAAACCCATGCCTACACCGACGATGACAAACCTAAATCTTTTGAGTGATACTTCTTCAGAGACAATGGATGCCACTATGTACAAACATATGATTGGTTAGTTAATGTATTTAACCAACACGAGGTTAGATATATGCTTTGCGGTGAACAAATTGAGTCAGTATCTGGTTGAGCCGAGACGTGTTCACTTGATTGTGACAAAGCATGTGATGAGGTACCTAAAAGGTAAAGTTGACTATGGACTTAGATATGTTTTGGATCATGAGATAAGACTGGAAGGCTATGCTAATTTGGATTGGGCAGGTAGAGTCATTGATCGAAAGAGTACATCAAGATGTTGCTTCAGTTTGGAGTCAACTATGATCTCGTGGCTCAACAGGAAGCAAACTAGTGTGGCACTTAGTACGGTTGAGTCAGAGTATCTAGCAGCATGTTCAGTCAGTATCAAAGTTGCGTGGCTTTGGAAGCTACTTGCAGGGTTTTTTGATCTCGAGTTAGGTGTGATTTGTATCTTTTGTGATAACTAGAGTTGCATAAAGTTGTCTGAGAACCCTTTGTTTCATGACAAGTCCAAGTATTTCGAGATCAAGTACAATTATATTCGAGACATGCTATAGAGGGGAGCTGTGAAGCTCGAGTATGTTGCGACAGACGAGCAAATAACCAATGTGTTGACTAACCCTCTGTCAAAGGTAAAGTTTGAGTACTTTAGGGACAAGCTTGGTGTAGTGCAGAACAAATTCCCTACCTGAGAGGAAGTGTTAAGTTACAGATGCGATCCTAGGCGCAGTAGCACACTAAGTGTGGCAACAATGGGTAGTCATTCATGGGCACGTTATAGACCGGGGTAGAAGTTGGCCTGAGCTCGCACAGGGCCAAGATGCCTAGCCTTCGGCGCTAGAAGACCAGGTCATGTGGCTTGGTGATGCCTAGCTTTCGAGCCAGAGGGTCAACCTGAGTGGGTTGGAGGGTTCCTAGCATTGTGCTATATGGCTAGTGTGTGCGCACTGTTGTTCGCTGATTGCACACCAACAGCAGAAATCTTCCGAAAGCTATCTCCTCACTTGAAAAAGTGGGAGAGGTGTGACCTTGGGGGCAAGCACAGAGCTAGGTACTGTCACCTACTCCTAGCTCCTCCGTTTAGGCTAACTCCTAACGAAGCCAAGGGGGGTAGTCCCTAACAAAGAGTTTTCTATGGCTCAATGTTTTAAGTTAATTTTTAGATGTTTCGGATGTGGATGGGTGTTGTTTAAGAGTTATTGTGATTTAAAATGATTAATGTGATGAATTGAGCACAAGACAAAGCAATCCATGTTGCTATCACTGGAATTGAAAGATAGACAAATATTTGAGAACTTCACGAAATAGATAAAGCATTCACATATATGATCTATAATCAAACATTCGATGGACAAATGGCCCAGATTATCAACAATGCGTAAAAGATAGGACCAGTGCCTATGGAGTCAACTTATCAGAGATGCTTTGGATGTAAATATGATGTGAATCCCAAAAGATGCCAGTGAATGTGAGGTTTTGCAAGTGCTCTTGGTAAGTTTTAAGAGTTCTTACTTGTGATTTTCGCTTATGGTAGCTGGATGTCCTAACCGGTAATACCTTCAGTGGCTCCGTTCGAAGACATGATGGACCTGTCTGGGGTTAAATGTAAGTGTTCAATAACTTAACTACTAGTGCCCAGATTAGGTAGCCTGGCGCCCACACTTGGAATTTTTCCACATGCCTCGGTATTTATCGAACAACGCCGGTGCGTTGGTTATGGGGAAAAGTTTTAGTTAAGTTCCTCTTGTGGGGTTTAGAGATCCAATGCCGTTTCTGGGTATTCCGATCTAGGATCGGTCAGAGCATACTCCGGCAAGGAGGAAAGGGGGTTAATTAATTAAAAGGGGTGTGAGTTGCGAATTTTATTAAGTTAATTTATTAAAACTCTCCTATAGAGAGCACTCTTGACCTCGTCTTATGACCGTGGTTCAAGAGACTTAGCTAATCTATATGAAGCTAATGCAAGGATTATGCAAATCTAAAATGCTCTCCGATAGAGAGTGCTCTTGACTTGTGTTCTTGCAAGTTCAAGAGTCTTACTTAAGAATTAATTGATTAAACAATATGATGCACAACAATTAAGATGAAGATGATTGATTAAACTCTCCGACAGAGAGCACTCTTGATCCACCTTATGGTGAGATTCAAGAGATTTATGAATGTTAGGCAGTTGATTTATTTATATAAAAGATAAACAATTAAGAAATAAAGTAATCAACTTAATCAATGAATTAAATGTGATGGACCAATAATTAGTATTCTACGAAAAAGATGTAAATATTATGAACACAGACACATTTAATCCTAAGCATATAAAAAGATGGACACAACACAAGCCTCCCCAAATGGGGGAGGATGAGAGTGGGGACTTAAAAACCCCACTCAAACAAAAGATGCTTTATTAAAATTATACAAATTGCCTTTAGGAATTTAATCCTTGAAATGACTTTCAAAGGAAAGTATACAACTTTATTATTATTGCAACTTGCGTAAAAATGAGAGTGATTTACTTTTACTTGGAGCTTTTCTTGAAACTTGCCAAAAGGGAAAAGAAAAAGTCTGAATGAGAGCAAAAGAACAAGGCAAAAGAAGGCTGAAATAAAAGGAAGCGAAGGGGAAGAAAGAAGGAAGGCAAAGAGAAAGTCAAAAACAAGAAAAGGGAGGAATAGGGCAACGAACCAAGAAGCCAAGGGATGAACAAAATTGAAGAAAACGGGACAGCGAACAATGAAATAAGTGGCTGTCATAAAAAGTGTAAAACGGGACAGCGAACCATGAAATAAGTGGCTGTCATAAAAAGTGCAAAACGGGACAGCGAACAAAAAGTAAAAGCAATGGCCAAAAACAAGGTTAAAGGAAGCCCAAAAACTAGGGCAAAAAGAGGCAAACAAAGGAAGAAAGCTAGGGCACACTAGGACTGTCCAAAATGGAGAAAAGGGATGGTAAAAGAGAGAAAAAACGGGGCAGCGATGAAGAAAAAGTGAGAAAAGACAAACAAGTCAAGGAGGAAAGGGGCTAGCAAGCCAGGAAACAAAAGAAGTCAAGGAGCAAAGGGACAACTAGAGGAAGAAAGTTCGGTAACCAAGAAAGTGTTTAAATTTATGAAAGACTTTGAGATGGAACTTTGTAGGAAGATCTCCTTGTGTTTTCCTCTTGGAAAAAGCCAAACTCTCTGTAGGTCCTGAAAGTCAACAATGTTAGAAGGTTCTTATGATGATGGAGATGAGTTTGATGCAGCTGAGCTCGCACCTTTCTTCAAATGGCGAGATCTGTAAAGACATCCCAACTTGATACTCAGTGAGATCAAACAATAAAAACT
>LPNX010307508.1:211523-276743 GCA_001517045.1 Pseudotsuga menziesii | reverse complement strand
GATGCATCCATGCCCTTGCATTTCAATTCAGTATCTAAAAAATATACTAGATCTTCACATGCCTGAATCTTGTTTCCATTTGGCGATTTGACACTTTCACTAGTTTCAACGAGGCAAACATTTAAATTTTCTAAATTGGCAATCGTACTGCTGTCATTGTGTTCGTCATCCTTAGTTTGTGATAAAATATACACATTCTCTTGGGCAATTCCTTCACAATTTGATATGGTACCTGGAACAGCTTCCATGCCATCAACATGGACAACTACAACTTCAGAACTTGAATGCCTCTCCAAATTTTGTATGCTTGTCTTGTCATCAACAGGAGAGACAGTGTGTAGAATCCCCTTTCTAAATTCATTTTCCTGTAAATTTGAACTAATGTCTTTAAGGAGATCCTCATCCAAATCCTTGGGCTGGATCCCGAACTTGATGGTGTAATAATCTTGAAAGGACAATGCTGCACATACATCATCACCCAAGGCTAGATACTCCTGATATCGAGGCAAGTGTTGAAGTACTGCTAACCTCTGCCAATTTCCAGTCAAGACCCTTCTCATTGTCTTCATGTTCTCACAAGCTGGCAAAGAAAAAACTTTGTTCTGACATGCACTTGCATGTACACGCATGTATCAACATGCACTTTTATTCAATTGCTATGTGCCCACAGCTGGCCAAGATTATGCTCTGATACCACTGAAATATCCCAAATCCCGATATTTTCTATTTCTATACAATTATACTGATATAACTGATGAATGAATGAAGATCAAGTGGTGAACCAGTATGGCTTACCCGGAATAAGACTAGGACAGATGTTTCACTGCCGAAATCCTGTTAGCTGAAGATGCCGTCTCCAACCCCAACTGCTGTGCTGCTATCCAAGAGCTCCCAAAAATAATAATAATCCAAAAGTGAAGTCTCCTCTTGCTTTCTCCTTTATTTATAAAGTTCAACTGCGCAAAACCCTAATCTTTGACCTAATTAGGTCACTTTATCTTCTAATTTGCCGTTGACTTGCATGCATGTCACTTTATCTTCTAATTTGTCGTTGACTCGCATGCATGTCACTTTATCTTCTAATTTGCCGTTGACTTGCATGCATGCGGAGGGAGACTTTAAATAGTGCATGCATCATTAAAATAATGCTGGGATGGCATGCACGAGCGTTCGCATGCATCTCACTTTTAGGGTTTGCATGCATGTCATTTTTTAGGGTTCGCATGCATCTCACTTTTAGGTTTTGCATGCATGTTACTTTTGGGAACATTACAGAAGAAGGAAAAAACTCAAGCTTAGGAATGCTTGGGCAAATGGAGTCCATTGGTGCAGAGCAAAGAGACTATGCTTTTAAAAAATACTTGAAAGTCATAGGAGTCAAACAAGATCAACTATCCCTTCAAGCTAGATACTTGCATCCACTTATATACATTCTTGCACCCAAATGGTTAACACAAACATTTGTTCTACCTACAATGGAAACTTAGAAAGCATGGTAATCAATGTAAAATGCACATGCCCATTTAAGATATCTAAAGCAAGCAAACAAAGAGAATAATCAAACTAGAAATTCTCTCACCTACTGGGAGATACCTCCCCTTCAAAGGACAACACCCAACCAAAGAGATACAAAAATAAATAAATACAGGTTACCTCATAAGCTTAATGCAATAATTATCCACACACTTGATCCATACACCACATGAGACCTCCAAAACCTTTCTATTATTCCAAATCATATATTACAAATTGTAGTAAAACACATGAGCATTCCTTCAGTCCTCTGACCATGCAAAACAATGAGCCCAATGGCTTGCTTTAATAGAAAAAATGGAGCAAACCACAATGGCTTGCACTCAAGAAACATGTGCCACCTCTCAAGAGGTAGGTGCAACCTCTCTTTGGGATCTACAAAACATGTTGGATGTGTGCCACATAAGCAATTGCACCCCCTTCTAAGGAGAAAAATGTCCCCTTAATCTGACAAACTCATACTGATTAGATTTGATGCCGAATGCTGATTAGAATCCTTAGTTATCTCTTATTTGATGTTTAGTTAACTTCCCTGAACTTCGGACATGTCTCCGACATGTTTCCACTAATTAAGGAAGTTGTCTTTTTCCTTTATTTTTCAAGATTTTGGTCTTTTTCTCCATTTTCGAGTAATATTCAATTTTGGAGATAAATATTTGAAAACTTAGGAAAGTGGGTCTAAGAGTAAAGTGGGTGCTCTGAGTGTGAAAATGAGCACCCCCATGGCAAATTTAGAGTCTAGATCACACTTTGATTACTTTTTAAATTTTCTCAATTAAACTATTAAAAATAACCTAAGTTTATGGGAAACAACATTTTTCAAGAAGCTCAAAAAAAAACCTAGGGGGGCCTAGCACATGTCCAAATGACTCAATAATAATGTCTAGCACGTTCATATACATTGAAACTGAACTTTAATAACCTCCTAGGGTTTAACCACCAAGACGACTAATCCAACTTTGGAGGAGTACGTGAGAAACTCGAAAATTATAAGTCGTTCATTCAACAACATATAATTCACAAGGAAAAACACCTTGGAATACCCAGATTGATGTTTAAGTCCTAAGAAGCCAAGTTTTTTACAAAAGACCCATGCTAGCACATTTTTTACAATCTCCTCTCAGGGTATGAACATGTGGTAAAAAAGTGAAAAAAGGGCCTTGGAAGGCCTGAATGGACTTTTGAACTCTGGATTTGAACAAGTACTTATTCATTTTTGGCGTCTCACTTGAAAGTCCAATTGAGTGCAACTCAGGTAGTAACACCTAGCCCCAATTGCAGGACGTGTGCTCGATTTTGTCTTTAGGCAAGGTGATCATGCAAGAACCATAGAATCTATGGTTTCAATAATCTGTAAAAACAACTTAACTTGACAAGGCAACCTTAGTAGTACAAAATCTTGTAAAAATCCAATGAACCATAAGTTTCATTATTGGAAAGTGAAACGGAAATTTAACTAACGAAAAAGATTATTATTCCCAAGTACAAGAAAGAAATGTAGAAAGTAAATGCTCACTTTAAGGAGCTTATTTATCTACTCTAAGCATGACATAATAAAAATGTTAAGTGAAATGAAAAATCCAATGTAACCACTTTAACATTTTATCCAAATTAAAATTTTTTCCCTTGTGTTTGGTTACTAGCCAAAACAAGGATACCTCTTTACTAGATGCAAACTTGCATGATGATTCAGGATGGGCAGGTTGGATGGGAAATCATAGGCATGTAGAACTTCATCAAACTGCTTTTCAAACTGGTGTGTGCTTCTGCATGCTTCCTCTATCCAAGCTTGGATAGGGCTAATATACATATGTGTTGTTATCACCAACCTTGTAGTTGCCTATGTGAGGTGGATCCAAGATGGATGGTAGAGGGACCAACAACTAAGGAGGTGGAACCAAGATTGCCTTGATTCCCAAATGGATGGTTGTCACGCCAATCAAGGAAGTCTTCGCTTAATGTTATCTTAGCCCAAGACAACAAAAGGGGAGACCTAGATCTACTACTGACAGGAGAGATCAAACCTACACACCAGATCAGATCAAATGGACTTGAGGTACGTAAGGTGTAAGGTAATGGAAACCCTAGATCTATGGATGATGTCACTAGGTGAGCCAAGGCTTTGGATGACGACTTTAGGAAATATGAGATTCAAACCAAGTTGGGACACAGGTGACCTACGAGGTAAATACTAGATCTGGGGTTGAGGTAGTAGCAACAGGTGAAGATATCCGCTGCTTTGGGAAATGTGACCAATGCAGGGAGGGAAAGAACAAGATTGGGGCTATCTAGTACCGATGGATAGACTCGAAAGAAGATATGACAATGTCAAAGTACCCGAGTCACCAAGAAAAAGTCAAAAAACAGGAAAAAGAGGCCAAATAGGGGATAGCGCTAGGGTTGGAGATCAGTGCCTGTCAGATCTAGGGTAATGGAGTCACTAGCTGTCCAGCGTTGGAGGAGACCCACTTGGGAATTTGCCCGATCTACAAACCCAAGAAAGCAGTTTGTCGGAAAAAGTTAGATCAGCGGAGGAACTGGCAACACAGGGGGTAGCGCTAGGGATAGGAAGTCAGCTTTTTTAGATCTAGGGAAAACCAACCACTTCTAGCTCAGCGTTGAGGGTGATTCTTTTAGGGAAAGACCTGATCTATGAAACCTAGAAATGGTTTGCCCTGAGATCAAGCAGTCTGATTTTTCAATATTTTTGGTTTTTTATGATTTAGGGTTTTAAGGTGAAAATTTCAGAAGACAGATGCCAATAGATTGAGATCTGGAAGAAGATTACTAACCTATGGATCTTACCTGGAGAACCTTGTAGATGCCTCGATGATGATGATCCCTACTGTCTCGATCAATTTGAGAAACTTCGAGTGAGTTCTATGTCCAACGTTTAGCCCCAAAAATCCAATGTGGCCTCTCTCCTGCACAACAAACGTCAACCATATCAGATTTGCTGCATCATGAGAAAAAAACAAATGCTACACAAAAATAGCAAGAAGAAATCATAGATCCCAATGAGACTAATGAAAACCCTCTGATACGAGCGAAGCCAATCCAAGCGAGTCGAGGAGCCCCTAAAAAAAGGCCCAAGCTGAAGTCGCCCTCCTGTAGACAAGACAATGATTCCCGAAAAAATATAGATCTCACAAAAATTTCTCGAATGCTAGGAAGCAAAAGACTTTCCTATCACCATCTAAGAACATCAGATGCAAAAGAGATCCAAAAAATCTTCACAAGAAAAGTTTTTCTATTATCCAGATCCAAGAGCCAAAGACCCCTTACAAATGAGAAGCTCTCTCCTTTAAATAGGAATGAGAAAACCAAAATCATAACCACTTTTGAAATGAGTGGCTAAGATTAAAAGATACAAATGTTTAATCAATGGCTGAGATGAGCTCAACATACAATACATGGATCACTATAACCATATAACATAAAAGTGGACTGAATCACCTAAAGAGAGGGGATCCCACTCAACAAGAAATAAATGAAGCACATGGTGGGTCCCTGGAGTGTTAACTAACTCCCTCTGGGTGTCCCCATGGCACAATAAAATAATATAATTTTTTAAACTGTGAAATTGTGCCTCCTTGAGGAAATCATGAGCCTCCAAAAGCTCCAGAAAACAATATAAAATGCCCGAAAAATAGATGTGGGCCTATCCAGGTGCTGCAATTGCTGCAGAAGGTGTGGAAGACATCACTCTCATCATCGGAACTCATCCGATGCCATTTCCTTATCTCAGTAGCCCAAATCGATTTCTTTAGTAGCCATTTAATTATTTTTTAATCTGCCTCGAGAAACGTGAAGTGCCAAAACTGCCTCCTAGGGTGCCTGCGTTATCCAACTGAGCCCACCAGGCTCTTTGGGAGGGGGGTAATATGCAGGGATGATTTTAAGGAACCATACTTATTTAAAAGTCTATAAATGTTGGGCGAATATTACCAATTCTTAAAACGACAACTGTAAAATGATTGGTGATAATTTTCAAAAAATATTTTAATTTCCAAGGATTTTATATCGTTTACATAATAATTTGGCGATTTTTAGGGTGAAAAAATTTTACCCCATCAAAATTGGGCGAAATCGGGTTTCAAAAAATGCAAAATGGCGAATCTTTTTAGGGAGAAAAACATGGAAAATAGCCCATTGGGCTAAAATTCACCCCTAAAATCATCCCTGGTAATATGATAGAAACAAGTGGCTGGACCCCCCATGCCCCATAAAGCACCCTAGGAGATCTATCAAAATCATCTCCCTGCTCAGACATGCCATCTAGGGAGACAACGAATGCATGGAGACAATGAATGGGTTAAAACATAATTGGAAGGTAATGGATGGGTGGAAACAATGAATAATGAAACCAACACTAGCAAGCCAAAGTATGGTGGGAATGACTACCTCTATTCTCCCTACGGAAGGTAAAACCAATGAGTATAGATCAAGAACTTCTAGTTTTGAGGAGGGACATCAATACATAATATAGATAAATCCAAGTCCACATATTTATATGACCGCCAGATCATGATACTAAGTGCTAACACATGTCACAAAAATGAGTATAAGAGCAATGATAACCATAACACAATATAATATAAGCGGAGTCATGATCATGCAAATAATCCATCTGAATCAATATCTGTCCAATGAGAAAACATAAATGCAAATCTGGGCATTGCTAACTGCTGTGCACATGGCTAAATGGCTACATCAGTCCTCAAATGTGAGTGTCCTGAGACTCAGTCTTGGCATGGGAGAGTACTATAGTCCATCAAATAAATAATGATCCATCATAAATGTTCATCTCAGCATCTCATATGTAGGGGATCTGGCTGAAAAATGTACTGAATCTAAAAAATAGAATATGGTAGCCCAACTACTATATATCTGATAACATCTGGCTCCAGCTGGGACAAGTGCTCTGCTGAATAGAGCGTTTGAGAACCTCAAAGTCTCTGGTTCTCGCACTCTGCTACTAGCATCCTCGATCAATCCTTTCAGTTTTGCAACTGTTGCAAAATGTCACCAACTACCTACAAAATGTCCAAAGCTATACCAAAGTCGTAGACCGGTCGTCAGAACAATATGTGGATAAAATAAAGTACTGAAAATAAAAGTGCGTGAAATGGAAAAGCAGAAAATAAATCTAATCTATAACCATAACTTTTAAGAAAAGTTTGATTTTTATTGCGCAGAGAAAGAAAATGAACTTAAGACTAAACTAAGACCTCCAAACAATATGTGGTCATCAGCTTGCCCTGATCGGATATGCAGTAAGTGGTTCGGGATAATAACTTGACTTCTCGTGGGAAATCTATTCCTATTCACTGATTCAGGAACAACTTCAATGTTGCACACAGGCATGGGATGGACATCAACAAGGTTTTGTGGTTGCGGGGTGAAAATCCTTGAGCTCCTCTTTGAAGGAACTGTATCAAATCTGGGTGGACCACCATCAATGGGAATAACTATCCTACCAACTAAGATCTCTCTTAGCTCTCTCCTTGTCTCTTGGATACTTGCATTAATCCTTTCATCATGAGGAGATATTATATGTTTGATAGTTTGTCCCTCAGTTAAGAAGTCTCTATCTTCTTCCAAGGGATGAGGCACATGGGACATAACAGTATTTACTATTATGGCTAGAGCCTTCCCCTATAGAAACATAAATGTGCATATTTTCTAATTCGGTTAGGACTACTTCAGACCGAGCTGCCGAAGAAATAGGAATGTGAGATAGATCATGAGTGTGATGACTAGATGACTCAGGTGGAAGAAGCAAATTAGGGATGAGAGGATATGTAGATAAAGCATTGCTTGGAGAAATTGAAGGAGTCCGAAATATGGCAAGATTGTTAAGATTAAAATCTCCTTCATGTACATCATTAATTAAGGCATTCTCTTCCCAGCGTAAGAAGTTATCATGGACTTGAGTTAGATTCCCATCTTCTAAGTATAAATGAGATAACGACCTAGCCACATCAGAATAGTGGGAGCTATTTGCTTCGTTACCAGTCTCTACTACAGTGGCTAACTCCTGATGGTTTTCCCATGGGTAAATAGGTTCAATTCCTTGGCTTTCCCTCTCTCTCTGTTACGATAAATCAAGGCAAACCATTCACTTACTCTACGAGGAACTATTTCATCAACTTCAAGTGCAGGATTTTCTATTGTTTGCTCTTGACGTATTGCATTATTTTGTTCTTGACCTTGAGGGTTGATTTTCACTTCTTCTCAATTCCTCTAATTCCTTGGAGTATTCGTTCCTAAGCATTTCCAAGTTAATTCTCCTGTCAAGCTCGGCTATTTGATCTTCTTCATAAGAAGAGTCAGAATCTTCCATTGCCATGAACATGTTTTCAGGTTTCCCATATTCCCAAGTCTTGGTTTCATCTTCCACACTATTAGGTTTAGCATTATTCAACAATTAATCTCCATATGTGTTTTTAATCCCTTCCTCAAAAGTTTCCAGATGCTTTTCATAACACAGTTCTTTGTTTATCCTAGATTCCTAATCAAAGCACCATCAGAGTTTGGGACACAAAGATATGATAAATCCATGATGAGGTATCCACCTAGACCAGCTGCCCACTTCCTAGATAAAAGCATTCCATATGCTGGGGGCAAGTCAATAACAACCACATCCATCATGGTGGAGATGTCTGAGCACACAAATAGATCAGCTCTAAGGTTTTAGATTAAACCATCGGATGGCACTCGCCTAGATTCTATGCCACAGATATTCCCATAAGGCCTAGTCACTTCCAATCCCATTTCCTTCATGACATGTAGGGGCATTACATTCATGTCTGCTCTGGAATCCAACATGCAATTATGCAGGAGCATGTTCTGAATGTGTAAGGTTAGGTAAAGGGAGGGTGACCACGATTCTTTCTTTCATAAATTGCAGACTAGATGTTAATAGGTGGATCCTTTTCATCTTTGCTAGGTTGCATCCCACTAGGGCTTTCTATGGGGCAGGACTCTAAGAGAACCTCGAGATCTGTTTCTTGGCCAATGCCATTAAAGAACTCCTTTACTTGGCTTCTTACTGAGGGCACCTTCATTAGCTCAGTGACAGGGGCATTCCACATTATCTTGCTTAGCTCTTTTTTTATATCAATATTCAAGCTAAAGTCTTCTAAGGCAAGATCTTCTTCTTCCTTTTTATCTTCATAGATTTCTTTGTGTTTGTCAAGGAAAGAAGGTTGGGGATCAAATCTTCGTTTATAGATTCCAATCTATGGTTGTCCCTTTGTTTCAGGGATATCTATGGCACAACATGAGGGATCAGGTTCATCAACAAACTCCTCTTCATGCTCCCATGGCTCTTCTTCTAAGAGAATTATTCCAAACCCATCATCAAAGGATAAGTCATTAATAAAGTTGATATCATTTGGTTGGTCATCAGGATAACTGGTGTTAGAGGTTTCTCCTTCGTTTTCATCACACCAAGTAACATTCTTTCTCTCAGATATTTCTGGATACTCGGGCCGTCTTCTATCTCCCTCATGCCTCCTATTATTGTTCCAGTAGGGCTTAGGGCCATAAAGGTTTCTATGTCTTTCAGGATCATGAAGACTAGCAACGTTTTTTGTAAGGACAGTTAGTTGTCTCATCATCTCTTACATGGTTTCTAATGTGTCCTTTGAGTCATTTGGCTCATTCACGGGTTCCTTAGGGTTCCGGAGCATAGGGTCAGATCTGGAAGTGGATGGGGCAAAATGATTGAAGAAGTTTTGCTTACCCATAGATGTTGCATGCTGCTCAACCATCTTGGCATTAAGTTGGGCAGTCTTCAAGTCATTGGGATTCTTATCCTTTAAGTTGTACCCCAACCAACCTTCAAAAGCATTCAAGTAATGAATAACAATTGCTTGGTCCTTGGGTCTAATTTCATCTGGGATATTTCCTACAGTCTTGTCAAATCTTAGGTTAAACTCATAGACTGTTTCATTTTCCCTCTTCTTGATGTCAAACAGTTGATGCAAGAGGAATTTCCCATCTAACTTGTGAGACCAATCACTATTAAGCTTTGCGACAAAATTGTCATACCTGTTGATGGATGAGGCAGGTAATCTGTCAAACCACTTCCGCACATCTCCTTCCAGAGAATGCAGAAGGCCCTTCATCAATACATCTTCATCAATTGCTCCATATGCTTCCATATGATCCGAGACTTTGTCAATGTGATATTCAATGGAGGTAGCTGACACTCCATCAAACTTGGGAACCTTTTCGAAGTATTTATCAGGCATGGCATGGCGTGCTCCTTGGATCAAGGAAAAATCTAAAGACGATGCCTTGGCGTTCCTTCCAAAAATCCTAGGGTTTTGCGGAGGAGGAACATTTTGATTTCCACTAGTGTTTGTTCCAGCTATTGGACTAGATGGAGTTGAAGGAGATCCTAAAAGAACACTCAGAAAGGCAGCAGGATTAGAAATATTCCAAAAGAAGTTTGAGGAGCTTTCTTTAGTTTGTCTGCGGTTCCTTGTGTAGGTTACAGGGATCTCTTCAAAATTTATTGGATGTTCTAAGAACTTAAGATTGATACGTTGGGTACGGTCCTCAGTGGAGTCGTGGGGTGGAGTCGCCAAGGGAACCACACAAGTAATTCACCAAAAAGAGATATGTCGTAGGGAAAGGTGAGGTATGTCGAACCAAAGTAGGCCTCTACCTCCCCGACAATGACGCCAAAATGTTATCACCAACCTTGTAGTTGCCTATGTGAGGTGGATCCAAGATGGATGGTAGAGGGACCAAAAACTAAGGAGGTGGAACCAAGATTGCCTCAACTTCCAAATGGATGGTTGTCATGCTAATCAAGGAAGTCTTCGCTTAATGTTATCTTAGCCCAAGACAACAAAAGGGGAGATCTGGATCTACTCCTGACAGGAGAGATCAAACTTAGACACTAGATCATATCAAATGGACTTTGTAGACACTGAGAGGGGGGGTGAATCAGTGTGAAGCCAATTTTAAACTTTTATTAGCTTATCACAGTTAGCCACCAAATCATCATTCTATTACTCTACCATAATCATTTCTTAAACATCTTTCACTTCATCATTCACATAGCATAAGCATATCATTCATAAAGAACCATAACATAAAAGAACACAACACCATATAATTTTGTAATATTTTTGTATTAGTTTTGGTTCGGCTACAACCGTTAGGCAAAATCAGCCCCTACTGATACATAGAGCACCTACTCTGCATCCAGGACCCTGCCTGGTTTTCTTAGACCCTGCTAAGAAGGGTTTGAGGTATCCTAACCTCAAAAGCAAGACAAGCTTGCATTTACAGTTAAAGCTTACTGTCATATCAATATCATCTGTTTCCTCAATCAATTCAACTGCTGGTCAATACTGCTGATCATCTGCTCAACTCTGATCATGCTCATCTGCTCATCATCAATGCTGCTCACTGTCACTTCTTCAAACCTCCTTGTTTCTGTCAGCTTCAACTAACAAGGGTGCTCCAAGACCCTGCAATATGTTCTTCAAAGTATTTCAACAGTCTTACTCGATCTCTGCCACACATTTACTGGTCTCACACTTTACCACTGTCACCTTCTTGCTGCTTATACTTACTCAAGCTACCTCTATCTTGAACTCTTCAAATCTGCTCTGGACTTCTCAAATAAGCCTGCTTTGATTTTCTCTAACAACTCTGTTCTGAACTTTGCAATGCTGGTTCACTTATCATGTCACTGTTGTCACTATCATGTCATCAACTTGTCCATAATCATGTCATCATGTCATTTGTCAAATAACTGTAATCTGATCTGTCATCTGCTCATCAACATATACACTTATATTTTGCTTATGTCTTCAAGAGTTGTCATTTATCATGCCGTGTAGTTGTTACTGGTCATGTTATTATATAGCTATTAAGTCATCATGTCTTCAAGAGTATCCCACATGTCTGTTCATAGAATCTGTTTTTCAATAGCTATAATCTCAATCTTCAACTGTGTTAGGGATGCCTCAGTATTAAGGCCTAGTCAAAGCTATAACAACCCTGCTGAGCCTTCATACTTCCACTTCAAAAGCATCTTCAAATGACTGTCCTTGATCCTTTTCTTCACAACTCTTCACTGTTGTTGCCTCCATCTTCCTTTCACCTGAAATTCCTTACTTTATCAACTTGGTGTAGCTGCCTTACTGGACACCCAAAAATCTCAGAGCTATTTTCACCTGATTCTACATGCCTAAAAAGATCAGAGATAAGAATATAAAAGATGTTGTACTAACAGACTGTTGTGCCTATATCAATCATTGAATTTTCTCAGAATAAGTACACCCTAATAGAAAGAATCTCACATCTGCTTCACTTCTCCATTGTGGCTGCTTAAGTTATGTACCGAATATCAGAATTCACCTTAATTCACATACTTACTGATCTTTGTACCAATCACTGACTTCTGCATAAACACTATACACTTGTACATTATATGCTACTGTCCATGTAGACTTATCATTGCACATAATGTAAACATTCACTGTTTTTACTTGTTCAAACTTACCTCATGCAGATGACTTAAAGAACATACCTCAAAACTGTCTGTCAACATCCAAATTGCTTCTTCATCTGCTGCATGTCTTGATTAGTGAATGTCAAGACTTACACTTGGGGGCACCCATCAACTTTAGGACTGCTTCCAATATGTGCAAGTCACAAAATCAAACTCAGATCTGCTGGTCACAAAACTTCAAGCACCCTCAACTTCATCATTGTACCATCATCAAACCCTAGGGTCTGTGCATACTGTAAGACCTTGGAATGATACTCCGGATAGGGTTTCCCTGAGTTCAGAGCACTTGATATTTGGTTCCAAAAAAAAATATCACCAAGGGCTTGTAATCTTCCACAAAATTCAATCTCCTTCCACACCTGTTCACAGAGAAGAGAATGGACTGTCTGCTACAAGAAATATAAACTTAGAGAGGAGCATGCTGCTACAGGAATGATAGCCTCCAATAAAGTCACGACGTGCTGTACTTTAATCTCCAGTAGATATGCTCTTTGAGAAGAATGGACATCGCAAAACAACTCAGACAACTGATCCAAAAATCAGGTCTGCAAACTTCGGGCTGTAAAGAGAAGAGATCAGATCTCACACGAGGTTATGCTCTGATTCTCTTTTAACAACCGGGACTGTTCACCCAGCAACAAAGGTATTATTCTCTTCTGAAAGAAATCAGCAGCAACACAATAAGAGTTAACGAGCTGGCTACCTTGGAGCACCGAGAGTGACTGTTGGCTGCTAAGATTTCAAACTGTGTTAACAACAATACTCTTCCTTGGCTCGAATCCTTTTGCAGAGGTAGACTCCTCTTTGAAATCAAGACTATGTCAAAGGAGAAACTGGTGTAGTGACCTTGTGTATCCTTTGATGAAAGATTGCAGATCAACATGGTGTAGACAACACACTCCTCCAGAACTCATAAACATAAGGATAAGAAGTTTGCTTTGAAGGTGAAGTATCCCAAAAAAATGATCTTCAAGCTGATGTAGCCCTCGGTCCTGAGTTAGGGCTTTCAAAAGCAAAACAAACTGCTACAGAAAACAAAAAGAATTTGCAGCTGCCTTCAAGAATGATGATCAGACTCCTGCTCCCATGAATTTCCAAAAACACTGCTTCTTCAGCCAGCGAGCTGCTCCTCTGCTGCAAGTACTACTCCTCAAACCTCCGAACCTGCTGCTGCCTTAGTCCAGCGAAAATTTCCTCAGAGCTCCACGAATTTCTCTCATAAAAAGTGAGGATTTGAAGGGTATTTACACACATTTTCAACATATTTTGCTGAGCCGACCTACCCTTTTTTTTTTTAATATTATTTTGGAGCCGACTTTGCAAAGTAATTTTTTATTTTTAAATTATGCTGAGCTGACATGCTATTGTAATTTGGAGCCGACTTAGCAAATTCAATATTTTATTTTTTAATGTGTGGGCCGACCTGGCATACTTCAAAGTTAACACCAAGACCACATCAAAATAATCATGAGCTGAGCAAAGACTTGTTCTTCAAGAGCTCCAACAAGCAACAAGGTTTAATCTCCATGGTTACCACCAACATGATGACAAGAGAGTTCCACAGAATTCTTCAAGAACTTCAAGGGATTCAAGGGTTATGCCACATCATACAAATGACCTACCTTATCTTCACAATTCCTTCAAGGTTCCAAAGGCTTCTTCAACGTCTACCAGGACTTCAAGACCATCTCTAGGGTCTTCTGCATCATTAGCTGGGTCTTCAACATCTTCAGCAAAGTGGTGACATCAATGACATCAAGACCATGTTGGCATCAATGACAATTTCATCAACAGATTTGAGGTACGTAAGGTGTAAGGTAATGGAAACCTTAGATCTATGGATGATGTCACTAGGTGAGCCAAGGCTTTGGATCAGGGCTTTAGGAAATATGAGATTCAAGCCAAGTTGGCACATTGGTGACCTATGAGGTAAATACTAGATTTGGGGTTGAGGTACTAGCAACAGGTGAAGATATCCGCTGCCTTGGGAAACGTGACCAATGCAGGGAGGGAAAGGACAAGATTGGGGCTATCTAGTACCGATGGATAGACTCGAAAAAAGATATGACAATGTCATAATACCCCAGTCACCAAGAAAAAGTCAAAAAACAAGAAAAAAAGGCCAAAGAAGGGATAATGCTAGGGTTGGAGATTAGTGCCTGTTAGATATAGGGCAATGGAGTCACTATCTGTCCAGCCTTGGAGGAGACCCACCTAGGAATTTGCCCGATCTACAAACCCAAGAAAGCAGTTTGCTGGAAAAAGTTCGATCAGGGGAGGAATTGGAAACACAGGGGGTAGCGCTAAGGCTAGGAAGTCAGTTTTTCAGATCTAGGGAAAACCAGCCACTTCTAGCTCAGCGTTGAGGGTGATTCCTTTAGGGAAGGACCCGATCTATGAAACCAAGAAATGGTTTGCCCCAAGATCAAGCGGTCTAATTTTTCAATAATTTTGGTTTTATATGATTTAGGGTTTTAAGGTGAAAATTTAAGATAGATGCCAATGGATTGAGATTTAGAAGAAGATTACTAACTTGTGGATCTTAACTGGAGAACGTTGTAGATGCCTCAATGATGATGATCCCTACTGTCCCGATCAATTTGTGAAGCTTTGAGTGAATTCTATGCCCAACGTTTAGCCCCAAAAAACCAATGCGACCTCTCTCTTGCACAACAAACGTCAACCATATCAGATTTGTTGCATCATGAGAAACAGACAAATGCTACAGAAACATAGCAAGAAGAAATCATAGATCACAATGACACTAATGAAAACCCCTTGATACGAGTGAAGCCAATCCAAGCAAGTCGAGGAGCCCTTGCAAAAACGCCCAAGTTGAAGTTGCCCTCCTGTAGACAAGACAATGATTCACAAAAAAATATAGATCTCACAAAAATTTCCTGAATGCTAGGAAGCAAACGATTTTCCAATCACCATCTAAGAACATCAGATGCAAAGGAGATCCAAAAAATATCTACAAGAATTTTTTTTCTATTATCCAGATCTAAGAGCCAAAGACCCCTTACAAATGAGAAGCTCTCTCCTTTAAATCGGAATGAGAAAACCAAAATCATAACCATTTTTCAAATGAGTGGCTAAGATTAAAAGATACAAATGTTTAATCAATGGTTGAGATGAGCTCAACATACAATACATGGATCACTATAACCATATAACATAAAAGTGGACTGAATCACCCCAAAGAGAGGGGATCCCACTCAACAAGAAATAAATGAAGCACATGGTGGGTCCCTGGAGTGTTAACTAACTCCCTCTGGGTGTCCCCATGGCACAATAAAATAATATAATTTTTTAAACTGTGAAATTGTGCCTCCTTGAGGAAATCATGAGCCTCCAAAAGCTCCAGAAAACAAATATAAAATGCCCAAAAAATAGATGTGGGCCTAACCAGGTGTTGCAACTGCTGGAGAAGGTGTGAAAGAATTCACTCTCATCATCATAACTCATCCCATGCCATTTCCTTCCCTCAGTAGCCCAAATCGATTTCTTCAATAGCCATTAAATTATTTTTTAATCTACCTCAAGAAACGTGAAGTGCCAAAAACTTCCTCCTAGAGTGCCTGCATTATCCAACTGAGCCCACCAGGCTCTCTGGGAGAGGGGTAATATGGTAGAAATAAGTGGCTAGATACCACATGCCCCATACAACGCCCTAGGAGATCTATCAAAATCATCTCCCTGCTCACACATGTCATCCAGTGAAGCAAAACAACACCAGAAAGGTAAAATGAGCCTGATCATCTCTCTAAGTGTCCGTATCTGAAAACAGGCCGTCTTACTGGACTCAAAAAGTCCAAATCCATCTAAGGTATATACTCATATCCTCTCAAGGTCTCGGCCTAATCATCTAAAATATCAAATAGACAAAATAATAACCTGCAAATGACCAGATACCAATAATATAACTTAGGCTGACATCCATCTGCTGCAAGTGTTAAAAGGCTAAGACATGTTCTACAAATCATTTAAGTAACAATCATAACAAGAAGCAATCACTTCACTGGTGATATACATCAACCAAATACATATATAGGGTCTTATTTATAACTCAGACCAGACATTCAAGACTATACTCACTTCATAGTTGTAGTCAATTTTCTAGTGAAGGTTGAAGGCTAAAATTCATAAGGTTAGGCCAAAGGATGACTGCCCACTCAACACTGTGACACTTCGGATATGGAAAGGGGATACTCGCTATAGCCATATGCTGGACAAACAACAGCAAAGGGGGTGGCAGAGCCTCACAAATGGGTGAACTACTTCAGAGGTGCTTACTCACCTTGACAAATGCTCACAATCCAACTCAATACAAGTAAGGCTAGCTATCTTTAGATATTACTTTTAGGAACCATTGCTTTTTGGGCCTTTGATTTTCCATAGCCTTTGTCCACGTATTTTTATATGGACTTTTATCATTTAGCTTTTATGCATTCATGTATGTTGAAAAACACTACTTTTCATGAATGTTTAAGATATTTCGGTGCAATATTTTTTCAGAGACAATTTCCTTAGGCTAGCCTTGCATTCACGTATGTTTAAAAACACTACTTTTCATGAATGGGCTTTTATAAGATATTCATTTTATTTCCAAATACATTGTATTGATGGCAGCGCTACTTGTTTCAGGTAAGCAAACACAACCTAGGCAACTCAGAGTCGAGACACAGATAAACAGGGAAGCTTGTCCAACAAAGGCTCTAGCAAGGAAAGGTCCTCCATGCCACAAGTCAAGTAGTAAGTCGGGCTAAAACATAATTGGGAGGAAATGGATGGGTGGAGACAATGAATAATGAAACCAACACTAGCAAGCCAAAGTATGGTGGGAATGACTACCTCTATTCTCCCTACGGAGGGTAAAACCAATGAGTATAGATCAAGAACTTCCAGTTTTGAGTAGGGACATCAATACATAATATAGATACATCCGGGTCCACATATTTATATGACCGCCAGATAATGATACTAAGTGCTAACACATGTCACAAAAATGAGTATAAGAGCAATGATAACCATAACACAATATAATAGAAGCCGAGTCATGATCATGCAAACAATCCATTTGAATCAATACCTGTCCAATGAGAGAACACTGATGCAAATCTGGGCACTGCTAACTGCTCTGCACATGGCTAAATGGCTACATCAATTCTCAAATCTGAGTGTCCTGAGACTCAGTCCTGGCATGGGAGAGTATTATAATCCATCAAATAAATAACGATCCATCATAAATGCTCATCTCAGCATCTCATATGTAGGGGATTTGGATGAAAAATGTACTGAATCAGAAAAATAGAAGATGGTAGTTTGGCTACTATATATGTGATAACATCTCGCTCCAACTGGGACAAGTGCATTGCTGAATAGAGCGCTTGAGAACCTCAGAATCTCTAGTCCTTGCACTTTGCTACTAGCATCCTCGAACAATCCTTCCAGTTCTGCAATTGCTGCCAAAATGTCACCAACTACCTGCAAAATGTCTAGAGCTATACCAAACTCGCAGACCGATCGTCAGAACAATATGTGGATAAAATAAAGTATTGAAAATAAAAATGCGTGAAATGGAAAAGCAGAAAATAAATCTAATCTATAACCATAACTTTTAAGAAAAGTTTGATTTTTATTGTGCAGAGAAAGAAAATGAACTTAAGACTAAACTAAGAGCTCCAAAAGGCGAGCTTCGGGCAAAGATACAAAACTCTAAGCTACACGACTTCCTGGAAAGGCTTATTCAGGTTCTACGTACTCTACACTACTATGCAAGATATGACTCAAACTAAGTGAGGTTAGGGATGTAACCCCTTAAATCCCTTTGGTTGATAGGAAGTAAGATCTGTCGTCGAGTACCAGTAACAAGAAAGCACATGTCACCTATGCAACGCCCAACGGGAAAAGGTCCAACCCAAAGGTCATCAGCTTGCCCTAATCGGATATGCAGTAAGTGGTTCGGGATTAGAACTTGACTTCTCGTGGGAAATCTATTCGTATTCACTGATTCAGGAACAACTTCAATGTTGCGCACAGGCATGGGATGGACATCAACAAGGTTTTGTGGTTGCGGGGTGAAAATCCTTGAGCTCCTCTTGGAAGGAATCGTATCAAATCTGGGTGGACCACCATCAATGGGAATAACTATCCTACCAAGTAAGATCTCTCTAAGCTCTCTCCTTGTCTCTTGGATACTTGCATTAATCCTTTCATCATGAGGAGATATTATATGTTTGATAGTCTGTCCCTCAGTTCATAAGTCTCTATCTTCTTCCAAGGGATGAGGCAGATGGGACATAACAGTATTTACTATTATGGCTAGAGACTTCCTCTGTAGGAACATAAATGTGCATATTTTCTAATTCGGTTAGGACTACTTTAGACCGAGCTGCCGAATTAATAGGAATGTGAGATAGATCATGAGTGTGAGGACTAGATGACTCAGGTGGAAGAAGGAAATTAAGTATGAGAGGATATGCAAATAAAGTATTGCTTGGAGAAACTGAAGGAGTCTGAAATATGGCAAGATTGTTAAGATTAAAATCTCCTTCAGGTGCATCATTAATTAAGGCATCCTCTTCCCAGCTTAAGGAGTTATCATGGACTTGAGTTAGATTCCCATCTTCTAAAGATAAATGAGATAAAGACCTAGCCACATCGGAATAATGGGAGCTATTTGCTTCGTTACCAGTCTCTACTACAGTGGCTAACTCCTGATGGTTTTCCCATGGGTAAATAGGTTCAATCCCCTGGCTTTCCCTCTCTCTGTTATGATCAATCAAGGCAAACCATTCACTTACTCTATGAGGAACTATTTCATCAACTTCAAGTGTAGGATTTTCTATTGTTTTTTGTTGATGTATTGCATTATTTTGTACTTGACCTTGAGGTTGATTTTCACTTCTTCTCAATTCCTCTATTTCCTTTGAGCATTCGTTCCTAAGCATTTCCAAGTTATTTCTCCTGGCAAGCTCAACTATTTGATCTTCTTCATAAGAAGAATCATAATCTTCCATTGCCATTAACATGTTTTCAGGTTTCCCATATTCCCAAGTCTCGGTTTCATCTTCCACACTATTAGCTTTAGCATTATTCAACAACTCATCTCCATATGTGTTTTTAATCTCTTCCTCAAAAGTTTCTAGATGCTTTTCATAACACGGTTCTTTGTTAATCCTAGATTCCTAATCAAATGACCATCAGAGTTTGGGACACAAAGATATGATAAATCCATCATGAGGTATTCACCTAGACTAGCTGCCCACTGCCTAGATAAAAGCATTCCATATGCTGGGGGCAAGTCAATAACAACCACATCCATCATGGTGGAGATGTCTGAGCATGCAAATAGATCAGCTCTAAGGTTTTTGATTAAACCATAGGATGGCATGCGCCTAGAGTCAATGCCACAGATATTCCCATAAGGCCTAGTCACTTCCAATCCCATTTCCTTCATGACATGTAGGGGCATTACATTCATAGCTGCTTCGGAATCCAACATGCAATTATGCAGGAGCATGTTCTGAATGTGTAAGGTTAGGTAAAAGGGAGGGTGACCACCATTCTTTCTTTCATAAATTGCAGGCTGGATGTTAACAGGTGGATCCTTTTCATCTTTGCTAGGTTGCATCCCACTAGGGCTTTCTATGTGACAGGACTGTAAGAGAACCTCGAGATCCGTTTCTTGGCCAATGCCATCAAAGAACTCCTTTACTTGGCTTCTTACTGAGGGCACCTTCATTAGCTCAGTGACAGGGGCATTGCATATTATCCTGCTTGGCTCTTTTGTTATATCAATATTCAAGCTAAAGTCTTCTAAGGCAAGATATTCTTTTTCCTTTTTATCTTCATAGATTGCTTTGTGTTTGTCAAGGAAAGAATGCTGGGGATCAAATCTTCGTTTATAGATTCCAATCTGTGGTTGGTCCTTTGTTTCAGGGATATCTATGGCACAACATGAGGGATCAGGTTCATCAACAAACTCCTCTTCATGCTCCCATGGCTATTCTTCTAAGAGAATTTTTCCAAACCCATCATCAAAGGATAAGTCATTAATAAAGCTGATGTCATTTGGTTGGTCATCAGGATAACTGGTGTTAGAGGGTTCTCCCTAGTTTTCATCACACCAATCAACATTCTTTCTCTTAGAGCTTTTTGGATACTCGCACCATCTTCTATCTCCCTCAGGCCTCCTATTATTGTTCCAGTAGGGCTTAGGTCCATAAGGGTTTCTATGTCTTTCAAGATCATGAAGACTAGCAAAGTTTTTTGTAAGGACAGTTGTTTGTCTCATCATCTCTTGCATGGTTTCTAACGTGTCCTTTGAGTCTTTTGGCTCATTCACAGGTTCCTTAGGATTTCGGAGCATAGGGTCAGATCTGGAAGTGGATGGGGCAAAATGATCGAAGAAGTTTTGCTTACCCATAGATGCTGCATGCTGCTCAACCATCTTGGCATTAAGTTGGGCAGCCTTCAAGTCATTGGGATTCTTATCCTTTAAGTTGTACCCCAACCAACCTTCAAAAGCATTCAAGTAATGAATAACAATTGCTTGGTCCTTGGGTCTAATTTCATTTGGGATATTTCTTATAGTCTTGTCAAATCTTAGGTTAAACTCATGTACTGTTTCATTTTCCCTATCTCCCTCAGGCCTCCTATTATTGTTCCAGGAGGGCTTAGGGCCATAAGGGTTTCTATGTCTTTCAGGATCATGAAGACTAGCAAAGTTTTTTGTAAGGACAGTTATTTGTCTCATCATCTCTTGCATGGTTTCTAACGTGTCCTTTGAGTCTTTTGGCTCATTCACAGGTTCCTTAGGCTTTCGGAGCATAGGGTCAAATCTGGAAGTGGATGGGGCAAAATGATCGAAGAAGTTTTGCTTACCCATAGATGCTGCATGCTGCTCAACCATCTTGGCATTAAGTTGGGTAGCCTTCAAGTCATTGGGATTCTTATCCTTTAAGTTTTACCCCAACCAACCTTCAAAAGCATTCAAGTAATGAATAACAATTGCTTGGTCCTTAGGTCTAATTTCATTTGGGCTATTTCTTACAGTCTTGTCAAATCTTAGGTTAAACTCATGTACTGTTTCATTTTCCCTCTTCTTGATGTCAAACAGTTGATGCAAGAGGAATTTCCCATCTAACTTGTAATCAATATTAAGCTTTGCAATAAAATTGTTATACCCGTTGATGGATGAGGCAGGTAATCTGTCAAACCACTTCTGCACATCTCCTTCCAGAGAATGCAAAAGGCCCTTCATGAATACATTTTCATCAATTGCGCCATATGCTTCCATATGATCTGAGAGTTTGTCAATGTGATATTCAATGGAGGTAGCTGACACTCCATCAAACTTGGGAACCTTTTTGAAGTATTTATCAGGCATGTCATGGGGTGCTCCCTGGATCAGTGAAAAATCTAAAGGCGATGCCTTGGCCTTCCTTACAAAAATCCTAGGGTTTGCGGAGGAGGAACGTTTTGATTTCCACTAGTGTTTGTTTTGGCCATTGGACTAGATGGAGCTGAAGGAGATCCTAAAAGATGACTCGGAAAGGCAGCAGGACTAGAAATCTTCCAAAAGAAGTTTGAGGAGCTTTCTTTAGTTTGTCTGCGGTTCCTTGTGTAGGTTACAGGGATCTCTTCATAATTTATAGGACGCTCTAAGAACTTAAGATTGATACGTTGGGTACGGTCCTCAGTGGAGTCGCTGGGTGGAGTCGCCAAGTGAACCACAGAAGTAATCCACCAAAAAGAGATATGTCGTAGGGAAAGGTGAGGTATGTTGAACCAAGGTAGGCCTCTACCTACCCGGAAACGGCGCCAAAATGTTATCACCAACCTTGTAGTTGCCTATGTGAGGTGGATCTAATGGATGGTAGATGCACCAACAACTAAGGAGGTGGAACCAAGATTGCCTCGACTCCCAAATGGAAGGTTGTCATGCTAATTGAGGTAGTCTTCGCTTAATGTTATCTTAGCCCAAGACAACAAAGGGGGAGACCTGTATCTACTCCCGACAGGAGAGATCAAACCTAGACACCAGATCAGATCAAATCGACTTGAGGTACGTAAGGTGTAAGGTAATGGAAACCTTAGATCTATGGATGATGCCATTGTGTGAGCCAAGGCTTTGGATCAGGGCTTTAGGAAATATGAGATTCAAGCCAAGTTGAGACACAGGTGACCTATGAGGTAAATACTAGATCTGGGGTTGAGGTACTAGCAACAGGTGAAGATATCCGTTGCCTTGGGAAACGTGACCAATGCAGAGAGGGCAAGGACAGGATTGGGGCTATCTAGTACTGATGGATAGACTTGAAAGAAGATATGACAATGTCATAGTACCCGAGTCACCAAGAAAAAGTCAAAACACAGGAAAAAGAGGCCAAAGAGGGGATACCGCTAGGGTTGGAGTCCAGTTCTAGTCAGATCTAGGGCAATGGAGTCACTATCTGTCCAACGTTGGAGGATGCCCACCTAGGAATTTGCTCGATCTACAAACCCAAGAAAGCAGTTTGCCGAAAAAAGTCAGTTCAGGGGAGGAACTGGCAGCATAGGGGGTAGCGCTACGGCTAGGAAGTCAGTTTTTCAGATCTAAGGCAAACCAACCACTTCTAGCTCAATGTTGGGGGTGATTCCTTTTAGGGAAAGACCCGAACTATGAAACCCATAAATGGTTTGCCCCGAGATCAAGCAGTCTCGCTTTTCAATATTTTTGGTTTTTTATGTTTTAGGGTTTTAAGGTGAAAATTTAAGAAGACAGATGCCGATGGGTTGAGATCTGGAAAAAGATTACTGACCTATGGATCTTACCTCGAGAACCTTGTAGATGCCTCGATGATGATGATCCCTACTGTCTTGATCAATTTGAGAAGCTTCGAGTGGGTTCTATGTCCAATGTTTAGCCCCAAAAAGCCAATGTGGCCTCTCTCCTACACAACAAACGTCAACCATATCAGATTTGCTGCAGCATGAGAAAAAAACAAATGCTACAGAAAAATAGTAAGAAGAAATCATAGATCACAATGACACCAATGAAAACCTCCTGATACGAGCGAAGCCAATACAAGCGAGTCGAGGAGCCCCTGCAAAAAAGCCAAAGCTGAATTCCTCCTCCTGTAGACAAGACAATGGTTGCCGAAAAAATATAGATATCACAAAAATTTCCCAAATGCTAGGAAGCAAAAGATTTTTCAATCACCATCTAAGAACATCAAATGCAAAGGAGATCCAAAAAATATCCACAAGATTTTTTTTTCTATTATTCAGATCTAAGAGCCAAAGCCCCTTACAAATGAGAAGCTCTGTCCTTTAAATAGGAATGAGAGAACCAAAATCCTAACGACTTTTCAAATGAGTGTCTCAGATTAAAAGATACAAATGTTTAATCAATGGTTGAGATGAGCTCAACATACAATACATGGATCACTATAACCATATAACATAAAAGTGGACTAAATCACCCAAAGAGAGGTGATCCCACTCAACAAGAAATAAATGAAGCACTTGGTGGGACCCTGGAGTGTTAACTAACTCCTTGTGGGTGTCCCCATGGAACAATGAAATAATATAATTTTTTAAATTGTGAAATTGTGCATCCTTGAGGAAATCGTGAGCCTCCAAAAGCCCCAGAAAACAATATAAAATGCCCGAAAAATAGATGTGGGCCTATCTAGGTGCTGCAACTGCTGGAGAAGGTGTGGAAGACATCACTCTGATCATTAGACCTCATCCCATGCCATTTCCTTACCTTAGTAGCCCAAATCGATCTCTTCAGTAGCCATTTAATTATTTTTTAGTCTGCCTCGAGAAACGTGAAGTGCCAAAATCTGCCTCCTAGGGTTCATGCGTTATCCAACTTTGCCCACCAGGCTCTCTAGGAGGGGGGTAATATGGTAGAAACAAGTGGCTGGACCCTCCATGCCCCATACATCACCCTAGGAGATCTATCAAAATCATCTCCCTGCTTAGACATGCCATCCAGTGAAACAAAACTGAACTAGAAAGGTAAAATCAGCCTGACCATCTCTGTAAGTGCCCGGAACTGAAAACAGGCTGTCTTACTGGACTCAGAAAGTCAAAATCCATCTAAGTTATATACTCATACCCTCTCAAGGTCTCTGCCTATCATCTAAAATATCAAATAGACAAAATAATAACCTACAAATGACTAGATACCAATAATATAACTTAGGCTGACATCCATCTGCTGCAAGTGTTAAAAGGCTAAGACATGCTCTACAAATCATTTAAGTAACAATCATAACAAGAAGCAATCACATCACTGGTGGTACATCAATAAAATAGAAATATATGGTCTTATTTATTATAGCTCAGACCAGACTTTCAAGACTATACTCACTCCATAGTTGTAGTCAATTTGCTAGTGAAGGGTGAAGGCTAAAATTCATAAGGTTAGGCCAAAGGATGATTGCCCACTCAACACTCTGACAGTTTGGATATGGAAAGGGGATACTCACTATAGCCATATGCCGGACAAACAACAACAAAGGGGATGGCAGTGCCTTATAAATGGGTGAACTACTTCAGAGGTGCTTTCTCACCTTGACAAACGCTCACAATCCAACTCAATACAAGTAAGGCCAACAATCTTTAGATATAACTTTTATGAACCATTGCTTTTTGGGCCTTTGATTTTCCATAGCCTTTGTCAATGCATTTTTATACGAACTTTTATCATTTAGGCTTTATGCATTCATGTATGTTGAAAAACACTACTTTTCATGAATGTTTAAGATATTTCAATGCAATATTTTTTCGGAGCCAATTTCATTAGGCTATGCTTGCATTCATGTATGTTTAAAAACACTAGTTTTAATGAATGGGCTTTTAATAAGATATGCTTTTTATTTCCAAATACATTGTATTGATGGCAGCGCTACTTTTTTCAGGCAAGCAAACACAACCTAGGCAACTCAGAGCTGAGACATAGATAAACAGGGAAGCTTGCCCAACAAAGGCTCGAGCGAGGAAAGGTCCTCCATGCCACAAGTCCTCCATGCCACAAGTGAAGTAGTAAGTAGGGCTAAAACATAATTGGATGGTAATGGATGGGTGGAGACAATGAATAATGAAACCAACACTAGCAAGCCAAAGTATGGTGGGAATGACTACCTCTATTCTCCCTATGGAGGGTAAAACCAATGATTATAGATCAAGAACTTCCAGTTTTGAGTAGGGACATCAATACATAATATAGATACATCCAAGTCCACATATTTTAATGACCACCAGGTCATGATACTAAGTGCTAACACATGTCACAAAATGAGTATAAGAGCAATGATAACCATAACACAATATAATATAAGTGGAGTCATGATCATGCAAATAATCCATCTGAATCAATATCTGTCCAATGAGAAAACACTGATGCAAATCTGGGCACTGCTAACTGCTCTGCACATGGCTAAATGGCTACATCAGTCCTCAAAATCTGAGTGTCCTGAGACTCAATCCTGGCATGGCAGAGTACGATAGTCCATCAAATAAATAATGATCCATCATAAATGCTCATCTCAGCATCTCATATGTAGGGGATCTAGCTGAAAAATGTACCGAATCTGAAAAATAGAATATGGTAGCCCGACTACTATATATGTGATAACATCTGGCTCCAACTGGGACAAGTGCTCTGCTTAATAGAGCGCTTGAGAACCTCAGAATCTCAGGTCCTCACACTCGGCTACTAGCATCCTCGATCAATCCTTCCAATTTTGCAACTGCTGCCAAAATGTCACCAACTACCTGCAAAATGTTTAGAGCTATACCGAACTCGCAGACTAGTCGTCAAAACAATATGTGGATAAAATAAAGTACTAGAAATAAAAATATGTGAAATGGAAAAGCAGAAAATAAATCTAATCTGTAACCATAACTTTTAAGAAAAGTTTGATTTTTATTGTGCAGAGAAAGAAAATGAACTTAAAACTAAACTAAGAGCTCCAAAAGGCGAGCTTTGGGCAAAGATTCAAAAATCTAAGCTACACTACTGCCTGGAAAGGCTTATTCAGGTTCTACCTACTCTACCCTACTAGGCAAGATATGACTCAAACTAAGTGAGGTTAGGGATGTAACCCCTTAAAAGTTAAATCCCTTTGGTTGATAGGAAGTAAGATCTGTCATCCAGTACTAGCTACAAGAAAGCACATGTCACCTATGCAACACTCAACCGAAAAAGGTCCAACCCAAAGGTCATCAGCTTGCCCTGATCGGATATGCAGTAAGTGGTTCGGGATAAGGACATGACTTCCCGTGGGAAATCTATTCCTATTCACTGATTCAGGAACAACTTCCTTGTTGCGGACATGCATGGGATAGACATCAACAAGGTTTTGTGGTTGCGGGGTGAAAATCCTTGAGCTCCTCCTAGAAGGAACCGTATCAAATCTGGGTGACCACCATCAATGGGAATAACTACCCTACCAACTAAGATCTCTCTAAGCTCTCTCCTTGTCTCTTGGATACTTGCATTAATCCTTTCATCATGAGATATTATATGTTTGATAGTCTCTCCCACAGTCCAGAAGTCTCTATCTTCTTCCAAGGGATGAGGTAGATGGGATATAATAGTATTATGGCTTGAGCCTTCCCCTATAGGAACATAAGTGTGCATATTTTCTAATTCGGTTAGGACTACTTCAGACTGAGCTGCTGAAGAAATAGGAATGTGAGATAGATCATGAGTGTGATGACTAGATGACTCAGGTGGAAGAAAGAAATTAGGGATGAGAGGATATGCAGATAAAGCATTGCTTGGAGAAACTGAAGGAGTTTGAAATATGGCAAGATTGTTAAGATTAAAATCTCTTTCAGGTGCATCATTAATTAAGGCATCCTCTTCCCAGCTTAAGGAATTATCATGGACTTGAGTTATATTCCCATCTTCTAAAGATAAATGAGATAAAGACCTAGCCACATCGGAATAATGGGAGTTATTTGCTTCGTTATCAGCCTCCACTACAATGGCCAACTCTTGATGGTTTTTCCATGGGTAAATAGGTTCAATCCCCTGGCTTTCCCTCTCTCTATTATGATCAATCAAGGCAAACCGTTCAATTACTCTACGAGGAACTATTTCATCAACTTCAAGTGTAGAATTTTCTATTGTTTGCTCTTGATGTACAACATTATTTTGTTCTTGACCTTGAGGTTGATTTTCTCTTCTTCTCAATTCTTCTAGTTCTTCCGAGCATTCGTTCGTAAGCATTTCCAAGTTAATTCTCCTGGCAAGCTCAGCTATTTGATCTTCTTCATAAGAAGAATCATAATCTTCCATTGCCATGAACATGTTTTCAGGTTTCCCATATTCCCAAGTCTCGGTTTCATCTTTCACACTATTAGCTTTAGCATTTTTCAACAATTCATCTCCATATGTGTTTTTAATCCCTTCCTCAAAATTTTCCAGATGCTTTTCATAACACGGTTCTTTGGTAATCCTAGATTCCTAATGAAAGCACAATCAGAGTTTGGGACACAAAGATATGATAAATCCATCATGAGGTATCCACCTAGACCAGCTGCCCACTTCCTAGATAAAAGCATTCCATATGCTGTGGGCAAGTCAATAACAACTTTTATCACTAGCCTTGTAGTTTCCTATGTGAGGTGGATCCATGATGGATGGTAGAGGGATAAGCAACTGAGGAGGTGGAACCAACACTGCCTAGACTCCCAAATGGATGGTTTCCACGCCAATTAAGGCAACCTTAACCTTATGTTATCTTAGCCCAAGACAACAGAGGGGGAGACTCGGATCTGCTCCCGATAGGAGAGATTAGACCTAGACACCAGATCAGATCAATTAGACTTGAGGTACGTAAGGTGTAAGGTAATTGGAGACCTTAGATCTATGGAAGGTGTCACTTAAATGTGCCAAGGCTTTAGACAAGGGTTTTGGACAAATGAGGGTTAATCCAAAGTGAGACACAGTTGACCTAAGGAGGTAAATATTAGATCTAGGGTTGAGGTACCAACAACTGATGAAGATATCCGTTGCCTTGGGGAACGTGACCAATGCAGGGAGGGCAAGGATAGTGTTGGGGCTATCTAGTACTGATGGATAGACTCGATGATAGATATGACAATATCAGAGATCCTAAGTCATCAAGGAAAGATCAGATTGCAAGGAAAAGAGGCCAAAGAGGGGCTAGCGCTAGGGTTGGAGATCAGTTCCTGTTGGACCTAGAGTAATGGAGTCAGTGTCTGCCCCAACGTTGGAGTGGACCCACCTGGGAAATGCCTTGATCTATGGATCCAAAAAATTATTTGGTCAGAAAATTCAGTCTACAGGGGAAACTAGCATGAGGTGGTTAGCGCTAGGGTTTGGAGAGGCAAATCCTGAAATCTAGGGAAATTCAGAGACCATCAACTCAATGTTGGAGGGGAAATGGGATGGGGATGACTTGATCTACAAACCTAAGTTGGAAAAATGGCGGAAAAATCAGATCTGGGAAAAAGTCAGAAAAATGATGAGAAGTGCTAGGATCTCGGAAGATAGTTTCTCAGATATAGGGCCACCTGTCAGCGTTGGAGGTGATTTGGATTGAGGAGGACCCGATCTACAAACCCAAGTTGTTATTTTCCCAGAAAAATCAGATCTCGGAAAAAGTCAAAAATTCAGTGAGGGGCGCTAGGGTTTGAGAAGGCAGTTTCTCAAATTTAGGGAAAACTAGGCAGAATTAGCTAAGTGTTAGGGTGAATTGGTGAGAGGGAGGCCCGATCTACAAAACCCTGCAATGGTTTGTCCAGATATTGAGCGGTTTATTTTTTCATATTTTTGGTTTTTTATTATTTATGAAGTTTTCAAAAAAATGAAGAAAAACATGTGGCAATGGGTTGAGATCCGAAAGAAAAGAACTAACCTGCAAATCTTACCTGAAAATCCTTGTAGATGCCTTGAAGGTGATGATCCCCGCTATGCCGATCAATTTGAGAAGACCTGTGTGATTTCTAAGCCCAATGTTTTGCTGCAAATGACCAATGCGCTCTCTCTCTTGCACAAGCAAAAGTCAACAATATCAGATTTGCTGTATCATGAAAGAAAAGCAAGATTTACAGAAAAGTAACAAGATGCAATCATAGATCACAATGAAACTAATAAAAAACCCCTGTCACAGATGAAACCAGTCCAAGCGAGTTGAGGTCCGCTTGCAAAAACACCCAAGATGAAGTCGCCCTCCTATAGACAAGACAATGATCCCAAAAAAATATAGATCTCACACAAATTTCCCGAATGCTAGGAAGCAAAAGACTTTCCAGTCACCATCTAAGAACACCAGATGCAAAGGAGATCTAAAAAATATCCACAAGAAAGTTTTTCTATTAATCAGATCCAAGAGCCAGATACCCCTTACAAATGAGAAGCTCTCTCCTTTAAATAGGAACGAGAGAACCAAAACCCTAATCACTTTCAAAATGAGTGGCTAAGATTAAAAGATATAAATGTTCTAATCAATGGTTGAGATGAGCTCAACATACAATACATGGATCAATATAACCATAAAGTACCAAAGTGGACTAAATCACCCATAAAGAGGGTACCCCACTCAACAAGAAATAAATGAAGCACGTGGTGGGTCCATGGAGTGTTAACTAACTCCCTCTGGATGCCCCATGGCACAATAAAATAATATAATATTTTAATTTTTTTACTTTGTGCCTCCTTGAGGAAATCGTGAGCCTCCCAAAAGCTCCAGAAAATAATATAAAAATGTCCCAAAAATAGGTGTGGGCCCAATCAGGTGCTGCAACTGCTGGAGAAGGTGTGAAGGACATCACACTCATCATCATGACTCATCGCATGTTATTTCCTTGCCTCAGTAGCCCAAATCGATTTCTTCAATAGCCATTTAATCATTTATTAATTTGCCTTGGGAAATGTGAACCTATCAAAACAAACTCCTCCTAGGGTGCCTGCGTTGTCCAATTGAGACAACCAGGCTCTCTGGGATGGGGGTGCTATGGTACAATCAAGTGGCTGCACCCCTTATTCCCCATACAATGCCCTAGGAGATCCCATAAAAACATCTCCCTGCTCAGACACATCATCCTGTGAAGCAAAATTGCATCAAAAGGGTAAAATGAGCCTGATCATCTCTGCAAGTGCCCGGAACTGAAAATAAGTTATCTCATTCGACTCAGAGAGTCCAAATCCATCTAGGGTGCATACTCATACCCTTTCCAAGTCTTTGCTTTATCATCGGCAATATCCAATAGACAATATAATCACTTGTAAATGACCAGATACCAATAATATAACTTAGACTATCATCCATCTGCTGCAAGTGTTACAAGGCTAAGACATGCTCTACAAATCACTTAAGTAACAATCATAACAAGTAGCAGTCAACTCACTAGCGGCACATCAACCAAATACATCTATAGGGTTTTATTTATTATTACTCTGACCAGACTTTCAGGACTATACTCACTTCATAGTTGTAGTCAATTTTCTAGTGAAGGGTGAAGGCTGAAATTGACAAGGCTAGGGCAAAGAATGACTACCAACTTAACATCATGACACTTTGGATATGGAAGAGGAATACTCACTATAACCGCATGCTGGGCAAACAACAACACAGGGAATGGCAATGCCTCACAAATAGTTGAGTTGTTCAGAGAGTGCTTATTCAACTTAGGCATCGTGTCTACATCAAGTTTGATCCAGGCTCATTAGGACCATCAATTTTATTTCCATGGCCTTTTTGGCCTATATGACCTTTTGGGGACTTCACCAGTGCTTAAAAGCACAACTAACTGCAGCTTTCATCTAGGACATATTCAAATTTGTAAGGTCAGCAATATTTGGATATAGCATATATTTAACCATTGCTTTTGGGACATTTTCTTATACCCTTCACGGGGTATTTTAGCATTTCATTGCTCTTGCCCTTTGCTCTTGACCTTTCTACTTTTCCTAACTCTTGAGTAATTAAAAGTGTAATCAATCCGTGATGAAACATATTACTACTAGAAGAACTAGGATGGTTTCGAGCCCTAACAACCATTTTTTCTGGACTTTTCAATAAATAAAAAGGCAGGTTTAATTTATTTGCACCTGTTACATGCTGAAGGAATCTCATATGATAACGATACACTATGCCAAATCTTCCTTCGCAAGTGAAATACCTGTGGATAATATGCAACACGTCCTGCCATTCTTTAAAGAGGACACTGCCTCAGTTCCATATACGAGTTGGAAGGGAGAAGTACCAATAGCCTTTTTTGTAGTAATGCGGTCATCCCACAGAGCATACTTCAGTTTGCTATCCCATGCCTTTTTTTTCTCTGATAGCAATTTTTTAAGACTGTGTACTATGTTTTTGTTTGAAGACTTTGCTAAACCATTTCCTTGCGAATAATAGGGAGTAGAGTGCTTCAACAAAATCCCATGTTTTTCACAAAATTGGACTATTTTCTGAGATTTAAATGCAGGAGCATTATCTATAATCAGCTTTCTAGGACAACCAAACCAACTCAAAATGTTTTCTTCAATGAAATCTATTATGACCTGATCAGTTGCCCTTCTGGTAGGGATGGCTTCTACCCATTTTGTAAAGAAGTCTGTAGCTATCAAGATATATCTATGTTGACCACTAGAATGTGGATTGATTTCACCTATGAAATCCAATCCCCACTCGTGAAAATGAGCTTCAGCTAAAATAGCTTTGAGAGGTAAAGAAAGCAATTTCTGCTTGCTTGTAAATTTTTGGCATTCGACACAAACTCTTACTTGAGAAAAAACATCTGAAAATATTTTTGGCCAGTAATAGCTTGTTCTCAGAATTTTAAAGGCTGGAGCCTTCCAATAAAGATGTCCACCACAAACTCCTTCATGCATTTCAGTAGTAACAGCTTCAGCTTCCTCCTTATCAATACATCTAAGAAGAATTCCTCCAGGATCTTTCCGAAATAGATCATGTTCATAAAGACAGTAATTCATAGCTTTTAGTTTCAAAGATCTGAACTTTCCTTTATCTAGGTTTGGTGGAGATTGTTAAAAGAGAAGAAAGTATACTATATCACCATACCAATCTGAGTCCTCATATTTCTGCAAAATCTGCTCTTTCTCTTCCTCATGTTGAGATTCTTCTTCAAATACTTCATTTGATACCACATTCAAACCTAATGCTTGACAATTAGATTCTGTGAGTAATTTTTCCAACCCTTGGCCCTTCACCAGCTTAGTTGGCTTGATCTCAACATCATATTCCATTATCTTCGCAATCCAACGACCTCTCTTTGCTTCAGAATCAGGCTGCGTCAAAATCTCTTTTACTACTGCATTAGGCACATATGAAATTTTTTTTGAATGCAACAAGTAAATTCTGAAAAATTTAAGGGCTTTGACAAGTGCATAAGCCTGTTTTTCCAAACTGTTGTACTTAAGTTTTGAATCCCTTAAGACTTTACTGAAAAATGAAATGGGTTGTTCCAGACCCTCTACATTCTTTTGCAATAGTACTGCTGCTATACTATCTTCAGAAGCAAAAGAAAATGTAATGAAATCTTTAGAGAAATCAGGTCTTACCAAAACAGGAGTTTTGTTAGTGCTTGCTTTATCTTTTCAAAAGACAATTTTGCTTCTGGATTCCATTTAACATCTTGATCCTTCTTGAGCATCTTAGTTATTTGCTTGACAATCTCAGCAAAATTAGGAATGAGCCATCTAAGAAAATTAATTTTCCCAATAAATGACTGAATTTCTTTTTTATTCCTGGGATTGAAATTTTTAGAATTGCCTTCACTCGCTTTGGGTCAATCTTAATACCATCTGCTGAAACTATATGACCCAGAAGCTTCCCTTCTTGCATGGAAAAATGAGATTTCTTTGGGTTTAAAGACAAACCAAACTTTCTACATTTCGAAAAGGTTTTGCTCTAAATGTTTAAGATGAAAATCATCTGAATTCCGAAAACACTGTTATATCATCTAAATAGATCACCACAAATTTCTCCCTTTCACCCACAAATGCTATGTCCATAACTCTTTGAAATGTTGCTCCTGCATTCATTAAACCAAATGGCATTTTATCGTACATGAAAGTCCCCAAGGGAGTGGTAAAAGCAGTTTTCTCCCTATCCTCTGGATGAACAGCAATCTGGTTATACCCTGAAAACCCATCTATCATTGATATCCTCTGAGCTCAAACTACCTTTTGCAAGATCTGATCTATTTTAGGTACAGGATAATTATCTTTCAAAGAGGATCTATTTAGGTTATGAAAATCAACACCTAACCTAATTTCACCATTTTTCTTTCGAATAGGAACCAAATTTGCAACCTAGGTAGAATACCGAAGGGGTACTATAATTTTTGCATCCAACAATTTTTTCACTTCTTTTTCAATGACTGGTAACAATGCTGGATTGATTCTTTTGAGTTTTTGCCGGAAGGGTTTCGTATCAGGGTTAAGAGGGATCTTATGCTGAATAATGCTAGTGTCATATGTTTTGAGATCTTCATAGGACCAAGCAAATATATCCATAAACTTTTTAAGCAAACTGATATACTTTTTTTTGTTTTCCTCTGACAACAATTTAGAGATTTTAACAATTTTAGGCTGACTTTCAGTTCCAACATTACAGTTACTCACATTTTTTTTAGAAGATTGTATAGCTGGTTTTGCTAAAGTATCATCTTTAAGGAACAATCTTTCTAAAGGAACTAAACCCTTTGGAATGAAATTTCCTTTTAGTTCAATAATTTTATGATCAGCAATTGACTGTTCTGTAAAAGAAGGAAATTCATCCCCATCATCATCTTGTTCTTCATTTATCTGAGAATTTGAAAACTCACCTGTCAATTCCAAGAATTTCTTAATCTCCAAATCATCCTGAAAAACTCTCCAATGTTTGATGTTATCAGGAATAGAAGGCTTATGCCTAACTTCAATTGGATACCTGAGCTGAGTATTTTGCGGGACCTTAAAAAATGTTGCTGCTAGAGCCAAAGAGTCAGCTGTCTGATTGTGATCTCTAGGGATAAAAGAAATATTGAATGCTGTAAAGAAATTGTCAATTAAATCTGATACTTCATTTCTATAAACTTTTAACAGCTGCTGTTTTACCTGATAAATGCTTCTGACCTGCTGAACAACCAATTCGGAGTCGCCAAAAATAGCCAACTACTGAATTCTCAAATCTTTTGCAGCTCTTAATCCCAGAACCAATGCCTCATACTCAGCTATATTATTAGTTGTTTGGAATTCCAATTTATACATTAGACAAACATTTTCTCCCCCATGGGAAATAAGAACAATTCCAGCTCTTGCTATTTTAGATGAAGAGCCATCGAAGTACATCTGCCACAATTCATCTTCTTTTTCAGTAGTATGATAAACTGGTTTTTTATTTTCCACTTGCAGAACACCAGATGTGTCCTCATTGCTTAAATGCAACATACAAGATCCCAAACCTTCCTCCACAGCATAGATTGGATGATTGGCAGGATTGTCACTATCACATACTAAATAGGCCATTTGAACTTCTCTGTACAACCTTCATTGTTCACCACCAAATATTGGGATGGTGGCATAGGATAAATCCATCTGAAGAGTATCTCCTAATCTTTTAGCCCATGATCTTGAAAGCAACATGCCAAACTTTGGTTCAATGTTAGCTACAACCACATCCATCATGACACTCTTCATAGGTAATTGGGAAAGATTTACAACCAGATCTTTGATTAATCCTAAACACTGAACTGCTCTTGAATCAAAAGAAAATAGGTCATGATAAGGTCTAGTGATGCTTAGACCTAGGGCTTCCATAACAGCTTTGGGCATTAGATTATGGGAAACTCTGGAATTTAACAAGCAATTGTGCAACATTTGTTCATGAATTGTCAAAGTAACATAGAAAGGAGGAGGATGATCTGATTTCTTCTCAAGTTGATCAGGTGGAGCACCCACAAAGATGGCTGGATGTTCATCATCTAAATTAATGACATCAGAAGAAATCCCGTTTGCTTGTGATTTCAACATTCTATAGTAAGGATCTCTAAATGAGGGAATTTTCATTAATTCTGTTAATGGAACAGGAATCTTCAATCTATTCAGCTCATTTTCAAAATTAAAACCTTGATTATCCTTATTTGTTTCTTCCAATTCTGTAATCTTAGCCTTATTAAGCTTTTGATTCTGTTTCTTTTCTGATGAAGGATCAGGGTACTGCTTGGCTGCTACTTTCTTTTTAGGATTTTGAACTACCTGTTTAACACCGGATCTAAGATTGTAGGACTCCTTAGGATCTGTCTGATAGATATCATCAGAAGACGAATAAAAGTCCTCTAACTTTTCAGCATTTTGGTATTGATCTTTGGTAAGATAGCTTTCATATAATTCATCTTCAAGATGATTTATATTCTGATCTAAATCCTCATACTCTATATCCTCAACTTCTCCTTCTTTATTCAGTAAATTATTCTAGAAGGGAGGTTGTATTCTTTGATCTTCATTTTCTTTCTTGTCCCTCTGAATATCATTATTTCTCTTTTCCCTAAGTATAAACCTTGGTACAAAAGGTCTCCTGAACTGATTAGGGTTTCTCTCATGCATAGGTCGACTCAGACTTTTATTTTCCATTTCAAGTCTATTTGCTTTTGCAGACAAATTTTTAATTAGCTTATTCATATCATCCATTTTGTCTGATGACCTAGCCATTGAAGTTGAAGCCATTTCCTTCCTACCTTTTTTTATCTTGATCAAAATAATCTGAATGATCTTTAAGCTTTCTTGTTGCTAGCATGTTTGATTCAACTTCTAGTGCAGCTTCCTGCATATTAAGTAGGGTCACTGACCTTCTTTTTCTTAGAAGTAGTGAAAATTCAGATTCAAATGAATTTGCATATGTGAGTTTGGCAGAGGTTTCTGAAGGTTTAATTTTTGTTGGAATATTGTTGTACATTTTATTAAATTTTTTTGAGAAATTAACAAATTCATTCTTTTTTCTTTTCAAAACCCCAAACTTAGTAATGTAATAAAGAAAATCCTTTGGATCTCCCCACTATTTAATGAAAACCTCCTCTAATACTGCAATGCCATCTATTGACCCCATAACCCTTTGAAACAAGTCAAGTAGTAAGTCGGGCTAAAACATAATTGGAAGGTAATGGATGGGTGGAGACAATGAATAATGAAACCAACACTAGCAAGCCAAAGTATGGTGGGAATGACTACCTCTATTCTCCCTACAGAGGGTAAAACCAATGAGTATAGATCAAGAACTTCCAGTTTTCAGTAGGGACATCAATACATAATATAGATACATCCAAGTCCACATATTTATATGACCGCCAGATTATGATACTAAGTGCTAACATGTCACAAAAATGAGTATAAGAGCAATGATAACCATAACACAATATAATATAAGCTGAGTCATGATCATGCAAATAATCCATCTGAATCAATATCTGTCCAATGAGAAAACATTGATGCAAATTTGGGCACTGCTAACTGCTCTGCACATGGCTAAATGGCTACATCAGTCCTCAAATCTGAGTGTCCTGAGACTCAGCCCTGGCATGGGAGAGTACTATAATCCATCAAATAAATAATGATCCATTATAAATGCTCATCTCAACATCTCATATGTAGGGGATCTGGCTGAAAAATGTACTGAATTTGAAAAATAGAATATGGTAGCCCGACTACTATATATGTGATAACATGTGTATGATGAAGCAAATCAACAACTCCATCATACATATCAAAAGGGCTTATCGGATGATATCTCTCTGTGTAAACCCTAGGCTGCTCCAAATCATAAGGAACCTCTGAATGTGAAGATGCAAGCTCAGGATGACTTTCATCGGTTGTACCAAATCTGACTCTTCAATGCACTGCTTTCCCAGGTCATCATTTCTAACACTCGTGTGTGATTCTGAATGATCACATGAGAACTCTACATGATCCTCTTCCATACCAAGATCTTCAAAGGTCTCCAAATCAACACTCCCTTGTCTTGATACATAAGAATTGGGCTTCTCAATGTTTTGTACAATAATGATCATCCATACCTTTGTCAAATATGGGGGAATCCTCATCCATGGCATCATGTTCCTGGCTACACCCATCCTCTTATTCACCATACTCTTCTTCAAAAAGTATGGTTTCAAAGGTGTTACAAGGGAATAAAATTTCCAAGATCTTATCACCATGAGGAGAACATGGAGGAGTGTCATCATACACCACATAGAATTTATCATAATTTTCTTTATAATTTTCTATGATGGTTTCTTCTTGAGGTAAATCTGGAATACACATGTGATCATCTTCGCTGAAATGATCCTAAGGATACTTCAAATCTTCAATAGTTTCTATTGTGGAAACATGAAAAGGACCTTAAATAACATCTTCAATTAAGGGACCTTCATGGGTACCTTCAATGGGATTGCTTGGGATATGCTGCTCAATGGGTTCCTCTAGTTTTTCCAAGTCTTCGTTATTTTCTGTTAATGTGACATGAGGATGGTTTTCAACAATGTCTTCAGAGGAGGGTTCTTTGTGAACTTATTCAATTAGATTGTCATGGATGTGCCTATCTTCAGAATCTTGTTGTGTTGAGAGAGGCCTCGTATTTTTCAATAAGTCGTTTAATCTCTTCTTTCTAAAATAACTTAGAGGGACTTCCACACATTTGACGTTGTCTATGACAACACGAGGAAGTTGTTCAATGGGAGTATATCATGGATCTCTTCTTCACTTAAATGTTCTAGAATTAATTCCAAGTCTTCAATACTTTGGATCATGGCAAAATGTTGGTCATATGTTTCCTTATGATACTCTGTCCCAGGTAGGTAGAAGGTAATGTCTTTTCAAGGAATTTTTTGAAACCATTCATACTACCCCTACCATCATGCCACTTCTCTAAAAACATCCAAAGGAAGCTTGGAAATGAGTTGATAGAACCAACAACATGCCTCTCCTTGAAAAGTTCTAGCAAACATTTCCATCATTTTGTCCTCATAAAGAACATTGGAGTCAACCATCAGTTAATGGAAAGACTTGACATGCCATATGGTTGAATCACCATAATTTCCATGAAAGACTGGAAGTCGCTTATATATATCTCCCACGCCACGACCAAAGTTAGGAAAACCTGGGATGTTTGAGAAGTGGATGTGATGAAAAAATCCGGTTATCTGAGCGCCACAATGCTCTTTTAATTCATCCATATCAAAAATCAACAATGTGCATTTGATATAACCATGAAACTTTGTACTAAACAAGTGGAGCTTGTCAAATGATGAGCTTTAAAGGTTTTACTATGTCTCATGGGCCCACCTACACACAACAAATCTTTACAAGTTTCTTAGATAACAGGGTTTTATCCCTTTAATGGAGTCGCCATCATTAGAGGAAATCTGGGGTCTAAAATGGGCCTTATAGGAAAACGTGCCAACAATAAATTTTGTGAGTTGGAATTCAGGATCCAATAGAATTTCAATAAAATGAGTCAACCATAATGGTTGAATTGACATATTTGTCATAAAAGAAAACTACTTTTTTTGTTTGTATTTTCAACATATCTCCTGTGTTTTTATTCAAATTCGAAGCAGGAGAGCTCGTTGGATGCGGAATTAAATTCCCCATCCAACAAGTACCCACACTGCATACTTTTGATGGACCCCGCTACCCCAAAAAGAAGAAATACCTGAAAAAATGTGATGATGATGTCATCATCCCGTTTTTTCAGGTATTTCTTATTTTTGATGTAGCGGGGTCCGTCAAAAGTATGCAGTGTGGATACTCATTGGATGAAAAATTAAACTCTGCATCCAATGAGCTCTCCCGCTTGGAATTTGAGTAAAAACACGGGGAGATATGTCGAAAATACGAACAAAAAAGGTAGTTTTTTCCATTCTTCCTCCAAAATTAATAACTTTTATTTTGTTATTTTAACTATTATTTTATTATTTTCCTTAGGAGGCCCATTTTAGACCTCAAATTTCCTCTAATGGTAAGAAGAAAAAATATGCATTTAAAAATTTCTCACAAAAACTATTTTTGCTTTTTTTTTGTAAATAAAAAACGAAAAAGGTTAGTGGAGTTGCCAGATGAAAAATAAAGATCTATTCTAAACAATCATCAATAAACAAAACAAAAATGTGAAAATAAAGTCGTACTCTAGGAATAGAAAGATTTATCCCCAACAACGATGCCAAAATGTTGCCGCCTAATTTGCACCTTGGGCCACGTGGCAAAAATCTTTAAGCCACTGGGTGTGACCTTTTGGGCAAGCTCCAGCCAAGTGTTGTCACCTGATACTCAACTCCTTCGTCTAGGCCAACTCCTAGCGAAGCCAAGGGGGGTGGTCCCTATGAAATGAATCTATGGTCTTTATTCAAAAACAAAAGAAAAGAATCTAGGAGTTAAACGTGAAATAGATTAAAACCTTAACAATGAGTTACTGCAAATGAATTATAATTACAATAACATTGATAATTCTAACACCATTCATTACAATCTGCGGAAATTTATTTAACCATAAAAATGCGGAAGACCAATGCTAGTGAATATGGAGTGCTTGTGTATAAGGGTTGTTGCTGTAGTCTCAGTGAAAGTATTGCAGTGTTTCGTTGGTAAGTTTTAAGATTTATTAGATGAGTTGATTAAGGAGTGGGTAAATTGGGGTTTGTTCAGATAAGTCAAGTTCCTTTGAATTGAGAGCTAGAGCAGTTTTACCAAATGTTCGACAAGGCGAGGCATAACCCGCTTGGAGTAACCCCTTGATTATGTGGTAGTCACCCTCTGCGACCTCTCAAATACTCAATAAAGCAACTTGTACAGATTTTCCTATTAATCTAGTCCCCAAACTTCCTTTCTGAAGCAGCCAAACTGATAAGACAAAGCTGCAGCGGCTCAGAGCATACAGGAAGCAAGGATTTGGTTTGTTTTATTTAAACTAGGTGTGATTTTTATTAACAAACCACTCACGGCTGAGAATCTCTTTCCCCCTTTCGAGATACTCAGGAGAGCACAACTGGTTTAATTTTAAAAGCTAAAACTGAAAAAGACTGAAAATAAATTGGTTTTCTAGTTAGTCCTACCACGAATCTCTTTCCCCTTTCGGGTAACTCGAGAATGCATGGGGTTAGTATTTCTCTTGTTGGAAAAGATAAAATAAACAACTTAACTAGGAAAAAAAACTAAACTACCAACGAAATCAAAACCATGAAAAAGGCACATCGACGCAGACTCCCCCTAGGGAGATGGGGAGTGGACTCTTAGAAGCCTACTCAAAAGTTTATTAAACTTTTTACAATTTTAAAGAAATGCAATTTGGCCCTTATAAGTTGGATCCAAAGGCTTACAACTTGATAGAAAATTGATTTTTGTGAAGAGGGAGCTTCGTTAGGTCTTCTATTGGTTTAATTTTTCGAAATTTTCCCAGCACCTCCTCTTTTTTGTTAAACCTACAAAAATCGGCAAGCAATCAAATGCGAAAGATGCCCCAAAACACTTAATGAGTGTTTTTGAACAACCCCCAAAAAAGTTCCTAAAAATTCCAAGTTAAACTATGAGCAAATAACCAAGAAAAGCAAGATTTCCTTGGGATTTTGGCTTGCTTTTCGAGCAGCCAATATGATGTGCATTAAATGCTTGATTAAATCTTTATTGATCAAATAAAGTACTCTTTTAAAACAAACTTAAGATCTACTTTTAAAATGCTCTAAAAAATTGAGACTTCCTAAGCTAAATCTACTTTCTAAAGATGAAACTTTGAAGAAACTTGAGATCTAAACTTTTTAAAACTTGAAAATGAGATCTAAAGAATGATTTACTATTTTAGAAAATTAGATCTACACAAACCAGCAATGGTAACCAAAAGAAGAAGTTTATTTAAATGAAGGAGAGAGAGAAGAAGAAATGAACTCAAGCTTGGGAATGCTTGGGCAAATGGAGTTTGTTGGTGGAGAGCGGAGGGACTATGCTTTTCAGAAAGCTTGAAAGTCGGAGGAGTCATACAAGGTCAACCATCCCTTCAAGCTAGATACCTGCATCTACTTATACATTCTTGCACCCAAATGGTTAATACAAGCATTGGTGCTACCTACAATGGAATCTTAGAAAGCATGGAAATCAAACTAAAATATTTGCACATGACCATCTAAGAGATCTAAAGCAAGTAAACAAAGAGAATAATCAACCTAGAAATTCTCTTACCAATTGGGAGATACCTCCCCTTCAAAGGCCAACACCCAAGCAAAGAGATACAAAAATAAATAAATACAGGTTACCTCATAAGCTTAATGCAATAACCATCCACACACTTGAGCCATACACCACATGAGACTTCCAAAGACTTTTTATTATTCCAAATGATATATTACAAATTGTAGTACAACACAGGAGCATTCCTTCGGTCCTCTGACCATGCGAAACAATGAGCCCAATGGCTTGCTTAAATAGCACAAATGGAGCAAACCCCAAGGGGGCGAATTTGAGTTTGAGAGGGTGAGTTAGAGGGAGTTGCACTCAAGAAAAAAAGTGCCACCTCTCAAGAGGTAGGTGCAACCTCTCTTTGGGATCTCCAAAATATGTCGGACGGGTGCCACATGAGCAATTGCACCCCCTTCTAAGGAGAATAACTTCCCCTTAATTTGGCAAACTCATCCTAATTAGATTTGATGCTGAATGCCGATTAGAATCCTTAGTTAACTCTTATTTGATGTTTAGTTGACTTCCTTGAACTCCAGGCATGTCTTCGATATGTTTCCACTGATTATGGAATTTGTCTTTTTCCTTTATTTTCGAATTTTTTGGTCTTTTCTCCATTTTTGAGTAATATTCAATTTTGGAGATGAATACTTACTCGAAAACATAGGAAATTGGATCGAGAGGTAAAGTGGGTGCTCTAAGTGTGAAAAAAAGCATCCCCATGGAAAATTCGGATTCTAGACCACACTTTTATTACGTTTTTAATTTTCTTAATTAAACTATTAAAAAATAACCTAAGTTTACGGGAAAAATAATTTTTCACGAAACTTTAAAAAAACCTTAGGGGGACCTAGCACATGTCCATATGACTCAATAATAATGTCTAGCACGTTCATATACATTGACACATGAACTTTAATAACCTCCCAGTGTTTAAGCACTAAGATGACCATTCCAGCTTTGGAGGAGCAGGTGCAAAACTCTTATAAGTCGTTTATTCAACAACATATAATTAACAAGGAAAAAATACCTTAGAATACCTAGATTGATGTTTAAGTCCTTGGAAGCCAAGTTCTTTACAAAAAACCCATGCTAGCACATTTTTTACAATCTCCCACAGGGTATGAACATGTGGTAAAAAAGTGAAAAGAGGGCCTTGGAAGCCCTGAATGGACTTCTGAACTCTGAATTTGAATAACTGCTTGTTCATTTTTGGCGGCTCACTTGAAAGTTCAACTGAGTGCAACTTAGGTGGTAACACCAAGAAGCAAGGGTGCCCTAGCAAAAGATGAGTGTATGCCTCAAAGTATGTGTTAGAAGGGAGGATGCTCCAAGGAAAACCAACAATAAACCATAATGTGAATCACATCAAATGAGCTAGAGTGCTCCAAAAGAAAGCTTCCAAATACCATCAAGTCATGCATATAAGCCAAGCGCTTCATGAAAGGGGATATTCCATGTCATCAAAAGGAGGGTTTATCAAGATCAAAACATCATGGATAGATCACAGCCAATAGCTACCACCGTTCAATCCATCAAAGGAGATCAACAACCCTAGGCCAAAGCACATATATACCCCAATCCATCCAATGAATCAACCTGCAAGATTGATCTTCATGATTAAAATCACGAGTGAAACCCTCATACAATATGAGGGTCTGCAATTCTGAAACTCATAATCCCAACCATAAACGTTTCCTTTGATGTCTATAAAATCCGATTTAGCTTTGAAGATCCATTTTCAGATTTACAATTCTTAAGTCGAACCCTTTTATGTTCATCCATTCCTATTTGACTTAGAGAATTGTTAGGGATTCCCCCCTTGAGTTAGAATACAATTAACCTTAAGGAGTGGGAGAAGGTCATGAGGTGACATTGGATTTGCGCTGAGTCACATTGTGAATTAGGGGTTTGACACCCTAGGTGAGGGTTTTAACTTCTAAGTAGTAACACAACATATGTGCCAGATTTTGAATCTAAATGGTAATCGTTTTGAAATTTCAATTTTAGAAATAACACCTTTTTGATGGAATATTCATAATGCACATTGGAAAAAATGAATCTTGATTAATTTCTGTTTAAATTTGTTATTTTGCTTCTATAACTTTTTTCATAAATAATGTTAATCTGTTGTGTGAAATGTTTCTCTCCGTCTAAAGTGTCATCTGTTAGCGAAAATATTCACATAAAATGTTATATGAGACTATGAATTACATGTTGACTGCTGTTTAAGCGCAACATTGAATGCAATTAAACCGTCGGAATATTTTAAACACCATGGTCCTTGACTGTAAAGTTTGTGTTTTATGAATCTAATGTCTACCTAGGGAACAAAGATCCAAGATGTTATGTTTGGTATCTTTTCATCAAAGTGTATTAAGCGTTTTCTATGACTAGTGTTTGAACAATATCTAGGATCAATTCACTGTTCTAACTAGGTAAAGGCTCTTCCAAATGGTGCTTAGCTTACTTTTCTGTCTGAATGTGCTTGCAGAGAGCATGCGAAACATTTCAAACCGGAAGACATGCAAGTTGATATAACAGGTAAAAACTGCATAGTGACGGGAGCAAATTCTGGCATTGGCTTTGCTGCTGCAGAAGCACTTGCATCGAGGTGTCGCTCTCTTAGCTAATTGAAAACTATAAAGATCTTACTATTCTTTCTGTTATGGTTTAGAATCTAGATCATTTAGTTTGTTCAGCGGTTTCACCTTTGCATTGGTCTGGTTTGTTCCATTGAAATTGCTTCTGAATTTATTTGTATTTTTATAGTGTTTTTACCTTTTTTTTAATTTCTATTTGTAAGTAGAGGTGCAAATGTCTACATGGTGTGTCGCAACAAAGAGAAGGGGGAGAAGGCCCTCTCAGAGATCCAGTCGAAGACGGGCAATATAAATGTTTATCTTGAGGTGTGTCCTCCTTAATAAATGGTTGGCATGCTTTGTTAAATAATGCTTTCATGATAGTATCTGTAATTAATGTTTTAGATGGTGGAACTTTATACGAATTTACCTAGTAAAAGAAATACTAATTTCAATTATAAGAAAATATCATATGTATCACTAGTGTATCTTTTTGTTAAGTAATGCAAATAAGACTTGTTTTTATCCACGAGAGGTGAGATGCGTTGGTGAAAGCAGGGTGATGTTAAAGCAGCCACCGGGGTTCGGTTCATCTTACGTTATGTGGCTGTTCGCTCAAGAGGGGCTAGTGCATGCTGGCAAGAGGGTCATTGTATCTGTGGTTGAGCCGTCAAGGCTGTAAAATAAGGCCAGGTGGTATACACATCCAGTGTAAATGGTATCCCACCTCTTTATATGTGGTAGATACTCAGCACTTAAGGCTTTAAAGGAAGCATTGGTCTTCAGAACAATGTCAATCCTTAAGATTTGTTTTTAAAATGAGAGAAAAAAAGAAATACTATTATATATGGAGGTTTGTATCTCCTTGTGTGTGTGAGAGATACTTAAGATTTGTTTTTAAAATGAGAGAAAACAAGAAATACTATTATATATGGAGGTTTGTATCTCCTTGTGTGTGTGAGAGATACTACTTATGGTAAAATTGGTTTCTTGCTCCCATTTTTTCCTTAGTATTCTGAAATGTATAACACTCGAAACACATGTAGAAAGCTCAACCAGGAGACAGTTTGGGGGCAATTGTATCTATGGTTGAGCCATCAAGGCGTAAAATAAGGCCAGGTGGTATACACATCCCATGTAAATGGTAGCCCACCACTTGATAGCTGTTGGATGCTCAGCACTTGTGGCTTTAAAGGAAGCATTGGTCTTCAGACCAATGCCAATCCTTAAGACATGTTTTTAAAATGAGAAAAAAAGAAATACTATTATATATGGAGGTTTGTATCTGTGTGTGTGAGATACTACTTATGGTAAAATTGGTTTATTGCTCTCATTTTTTCCATAGCATTCTGAAATGTATAACACTCGAAAGACATGTAGAAAACTCAACCAGGAGACAGTTTGAGTTTTAAGTTCAACACTCTTGTGACACATGCAGATTTGTGACCTATCCTCACCGAAGGAGATCAAGGTCTTCACATCTAATTTTACATCAAAAAGTCAACCACTTCATGTCTTGGTAAATGCTCTATCCCTAATCTGCTACTATGTTTATATTTGTGAAAATAGAATGAAGATAAAGTCTTTCTATAAGCAAATTATTATTTAGCATGGTTTTAACTTTTAAGATATCGCTGTTTCAAACTAAAGCTCTAGCTATTGATAATAAAATGAAGCAGACTATAAGTTATAACATTATTAATTATCTAGATTTTGTATTAAAAATAGAAATGGTGAGTGGCAAGCTAGGAATGCTGCCAACTTTTCTACCCAACCGATAGACAGACTAACTAGCGCATTGTCCTAGGGGTGGTATTGGCATTCTCTGCCATTGATGAATCCACATGAAGAAGTTAAGACCAATGCTCAGAAGGGAAGTTATAGGGGTCTTTGGTTCTGTTTCTATTCCTTAGTTTGTATGACAATCTATGGGCTCTTAATTGATAAATTTGTCCAACAGAGTGAAATAGGGAAAGGGAAGTTATAGGGTGGTTTTAACTTTTAAGATATCGTTGTTTCAAACTAAATCTCCAGCTATTGATAATAAAATGACGCAGACTATAACATTATTAATTATCTAGATTTTGCATTGAAAATATAAAGGGTGAGTGGTAACCTAGGAATGCAGTCAACTTTTCTACCAACTGATAAACAGACTAACTAGCACATTGTCAGTTAAGAGTGCTATCGGCATTCTATGCCATGGAGGAATCCACATTAAGAAGTTAAGAACAATGCTCACAAATATTAAATGTGTAAATCTTGAAATTAAATTACTATAGCCAAACCCTATAACCAGATTTGCCCCAAGTCCTTCAGCATCCTCTTCATTCATCATTTGTTGGACGTAGATTGCCTTACGGATTACCCCCTCGAGGTAGAAGAGAGCTAGCCTAAAGAAAGAGATAAATGCTATTGAGGTGATAGTGGGAAGCTTATCTAAAGTCACTCTTGGGGTCTCATGTGTATAATTGGTGCTTTTACATTTGAGTGAGAACCTAGGAGGAAACAATAACGATGTTTTAAATAATTTGTTGATATATTTAACCTTAAGTTGTTTTATTTTATTTTATCATCCTACTATGATGTTGATTGATTGTAATGTTTGGATTTAAGTACTATTTTCTAAATCATCCACAGATGTGCATATTATAAAATTTAAATTGTCATGAATGACTGAAGTGAAGTCTTCCTAATCTTTTGCCACCGAGACCAAAAGAGAAGTCTGAGAACGAGAGAGATAGAGGAACATGGTTGACTTTGTTTGAGATTGTTTTTTTTATTTGTTTATTTGCTCTGCTAAGTTTTTCTAATATTTATTCAGTTGCTTATGTTCTAGTATTTATATTCCAATTCCTTACAAGATTCCAAACTAAATTGTATTTTTCTTTCATACACAGATTATGAATAGAATGGATGCCAAATAGTATTACTTCCTACAAGAGTTATATTTTGTCCTACTTTGAATCATTGTTAATCTTAAACTTAAATTTTAGATATAACCTTAAATAGTGTAATTTCCTAATCTACGAGTAGGAAATAGAGTATGCTTTTCATGGATGTGTGGTTTGGGTTCAGGTGAACAATGCTGGCGTGTTGGAGCAAACACGTCAAACAACTGTTGATGGGTTTGTAGGATTCTAGATAGTAGATACTACTTGCCTTATCATTGAAAAGTAGCTATTTACTTGGAAGGTCCTTTTTTCAACATTCCATTTTTTCAAGGGATATTACGGAATACTTATAAGGCTAAGTTCTTTCTTTTGCAGGTTCGAATTGAACTTTGCAATAAATGTAGCAGGTGTTTATGCAGTCACAGAACTGCTTTTACCATCTTTAGAGAAGGCTGCACCAGATGCACGTGTGATCACTGTGTCATCGGGTGGAATGTATAATTCTCCTTTGACTAGTGACTTACAGGTAAGGATCTTTGTAACTCCACATTTCATAGTAATGTTTTATGGTTTAGTGCATGCAGTATGTATATGCGTATGCATACATGTGTACATACATATGATGTACATGTATGTGTGCATATAATGAAATGTTTTAAAGACTGATGTAAAAGGCTAATGAACTGTCAATAACATATGCAGTTCGACAAGGGTAAGTTTGATGGAACAGTACAGTATGCTCGCAATAAAAGACTGCAGGTAAACATTTTTCTTTCAGCCAAACGTGTTTGCTAATAAGAATATGCAATTCACTGATAATGGACACGGGACAAAATCTCTGCATAATAACATGCTTTTGTTCGAGCACTATAGGGGCACATGCCACCTTTTTAGACCAATGAATGTTATGTATGATCAATAGACAAATCATGGTTTTAATTAACTCTAAACAAATACGCTTTCCTGCACAACTTCCGTTATTTTGTGCAGATGCTGATATTCTAGGCATGAATCCAGTAGCCACACTTATTAGTTTGTGTCAAGAAAAATTACATACATGAAAATAATGCAATATATTTGATCAGTGTAAAATTTATTTGCAATTATTAGACACACTTGTTCACATCCCTTGTATTTTTTCTAGGCATGATCCAGTAGCCATATTTATTAGTTTGTGTCAAGAACAATTACATACATGAGAAGGATGCAATACATTTGTTAAGTGTAAAATTTATTTGCATTTCTTTACACACTTGTTCACATCCATTGTATCTTTTTTAGAGTCTAGTACTTATCGTCTGTCTGTTTCTCTTTACCTATGTATATCTTTGATGGTCAAAAGTGGATGAGAATGTATTTTTTTGGTGGTTCATAGGCTGCGGGAAGCTGTCAGGTCATGTTTGACAAGGATTAAGGACTGACCCTTACAAAATCAAAGTTAATATGAGGATAGAAACAATAATAGCCCAAATGATATAAAATCATTCTCGGGGTTTGTGGACTTTTAGGGAAGATTTATTAGGAATTTTCTTAAAATTGCACATCTACATAAAGAGTTGGCATGCAAAGGAGTACCTTTCCAGTGAGGGCTAGAGTGACAGAAAACCTTTGACAAGCTGAAGATGAAGTTGGTCTCTGCTCCAATCTTGGTGTTTCTAGTCAAAAGAGAAAAGAGTTAAATACTCGTGTTGACATCTTACAAGTGGCAATTGGCTGCATGTTGGAACTTGTCACAAAAAAGGACATGCAAGTTGGATGGCCCTTTGTATTAAGCAAGTAGATGACTTACTGGTGGAAAGGATTTCCAAAACCAATTACCAAGGACTTCGGATGTTATATACTGTTCAGAATTTCAGACAGTATTTGCTTGTTAACCTTTTTGTATTTTGAAAATTTTCCTAGATCATTAAGCTGTTGTATATTTCAATAATAAATCCATAAGCCATGAAATAACTTGTTGCTGGTTGATGGTGTTACAAGAATTTACTTCAGGGTTTTGGTGGAGACCTAGAAAGTCCCATGTAGCAGCAGAGCAGTTGTCTAGAATCACTTTGGCTTAGCTTCCTGGAGGAGTAGATGATGGATTCCCGAATGGATAGTTTTTCTTAGTATCAACAATCTTGAAGTGGTATGAAGGCGTGGCAAACTATTTATCAAGTGGATCTTTCCCCCCCAAATATGGTAGTTGAGCAAACACAGATTGGTAATGATACGAGTGTGTAATTGAAGAAAGTGCAATAGAGGGAGAAGAAGGAATGTTGTAACTTGTTCAGTCTCTTGATTCATGTTCCTTTTTGTGTATGTGTGTTCCTAGGCAAAGTAATTTGTTAAGCTGTTGACTTTAGAGTATGTCTGCCGTAAATATAATCTTGTCAAAAACAATCATCCATTGGTTATACCTGATCATAGTTAATCAAATCGCTTCAGTTACTCGACTGATTGAAAGACCAACAATTGAGAAATTTAGTAACTCATTATTTCTTGATATCTATATAAAGGGCTTGTAAATACATTGTAAAGTTTGAGTTTTGGGGGAAAAATAATAGAAAGAAAGAAATTAAATTAATGTCAACGAATGACCAAAGTAGCTCAATGGGGTTTGAGATTAATGTTGATGTTTCTCTAGGTTGCAGCATTGGGCAGACATTCTCCTAGATTGGTCATGTTGATTTGACCAAGGGGGAATGATACATTCATCCACGGGAAATGGCCATGCTGATTTGGCTAGTGGTGAATGGCCCAGGCAGGGGCAAACAATCTCCCATTATCCTGAGGCATATGGTGTGGGGAGATTGGCCCCAGGGTGCTCTCACATTGGCTGCTCAATGATGGAGTGATCTATTCTATATTAGAGATTTGACTTGTATATTTGATAAAAGCTTTCATCCCCTTGTGGAATATACAAGTCTAGTCTAATGTTGAATTGACATTGAATCTAAGAAGTATCCAAGACTTCTTAGTGGGTCTATTCAACATTAGAGCTCTATGTGTGAATAGACGTGCATGTGAGGAGATGATCATCATGGACAACTTTTCTAGTGAAGAAGAAATAACCAAGAAGACAAGTCAAAGCCAAGTGAACCATTGAAGAGGTCCTAGATGGCATTAAAGAAGCCCAAGAAATATTAAAGACTAAGAGTACAAGTTGGCCCTAAAGGTAAAACGAAAAGTGAAGACAAAAAGGACAAGTCAGCCCCAGCAAGTGAAATTAAAGTGATTTGAAGTGTATAAATAAAAGCTTCAGCAATTCAATTAATCAACACAACATCTTCTCTCTCCTAGTGCGTAACTTTAGCCGGGTCTAGCAAAGTTTGAAGGAGCATCTTTTGAAGGTTATGTTATCACAAATACATTTGCAGTTGGGCTACCATGATGCAATATACAGATTGACCTCTTTATCACAGTGGAAAACATCGGCATCGGAAAAAAATCGGCAAGGGTCCAGAAAACATCTTCTCGGCAACATCGGTGAAAAAATCGGCAAACCGCGACAAATATTGAAAAACACAAAATATATTCATTTTTTTCATAATTTTAAGCATATAAAGCAACAATGACATCAAATAAATACATTGGCACATAAATATAGAAAAAGCACTAATATATATCGTGTAGTCATGCCAAATATAATATGAGACATACAAGTCGATACTGAAAGTCTGAATATAGTTGTCCAATAGTACTCAAAAAATGGGAAACCAATGGTCCAATACAAAATGACATCACAAAACTAGCAGCTAACTATCTGTCTCTGAAATCAATGCCCTCTTTCCCTTTTATGGGAAAAGATCATGGGTTATTTTCCAGGCCTGCCCTTAATAGTAGAAGGTCCTGACCCAGCACTTGGTGCCAATGAGGGACTAGATACATCGACCAGTGTAGAAGGTGGTGTTGATGAAGCCACATCACCCTCCATGAAGTCCTCTGAGTCAAAGCTCTCCTCCTCCTCCTCCTCCTGTTCCTCCTCTTGCTCCTCCTCCTCCTGCCCCTGTTGCTGCTGCTCCTCATCTAACCATGCAGGTGCCTCCTCCATGATAGGTAACTCAACCTCGACCCTCCACTTGGACAATACATCAATATTGTTTAAGAAAATGGCATCCACATCGGGTGCTTTCTCCACCTGCTTCATCCACAGTCGAAGATTGTAGTGGACATAAACCAAGTCATTCAGGCGTGGGAAATCCAACCTGTAAGAGGGTGATAAAAGGATTTAATGAGTCTTGACACTTGAGGCCAGAGGAAAACAATATGAAAGAGGATCTTAAATTACAATGAATTTAATTGCTTTGATAAAGTTCTTACCTGGTGCGTTTCTTTGAGTGTATTTTATCAAAGACACTCCAATTATGCTCACATCCAGAAGAGCTACAGGTTTGGCTGAGGACTTAGATGGCAATTTTTTTAAAATTTGGTGCCCTTACACCATATGTCCTCCACCAAATACCTACAATAAACAAGAGAGAAAGAGAATCGGATTATATAATTCAAATTTCAATTTTAAAATAAAATGATAAATCATAATACACAATTAAAATTTAAGAATTTGAAGTTCAAAATTCAAATAAATTCTAATTTGTAATCACTTACTTGGAGTCAAACTGGTCCTTGCATGGATAACATCGGCATAGCCAAATAGTCCAGTAGCTTCTCGATACATCTCCATCTCACGAGTAATACTCGTGCGAGTCTCAAAATTAGGTACCATCCTATTAATACATTCGATAATCCCTTTTAAAACCTCTTCTTCAAATTCAAATTTACACTTGTAGGAAAAGGCGGGGTTGAGGAAAAGTGCAGCTGCATGAATAGGTCGATGGAGCATCCCGGTCCATCGTGTATCCATCACATCCCATAACATCATGTGTCTATTGTGTCCAGGGGTACCCTTCCCCACATACTAAGACCGAATAGACTCTTTGGCCCTATCCATGGCCTCGTACAAATAGCCCATAGTGGTCTTATCACTATCAACCAATCTCAGAACCTTTACCAAAGGTTCACTGATTGAGCACACTTCCTCCACTCCTTCCCAAAAGGAGTCGGTGTAAACCAATCTAGCGATGGATTTCCCATCCTCTCTCCTGCTATATGTGCAATCTCACCACTCATCACAAACAAACATTTTCTTCAGCTCAAACTGAACTTGAAGCAAAGAATGAAGAGAAATGAAGTTGGTGGCAAATCGTGTGATTCCAGGGCGCAACAATTCCCTATTTCTCACGCATCTCCTCATGAGGCTAAGAACCCAAGCATGGTTATATATAAATTTGGTGATACTCCTAGCCTGATCTACGACCTCCTTGATGAAGGGAATTTTCCCCACATCCTCCAGCATCAAATCAATACAATGTGCAACGCATGGACTCCAAAATATTGTGGGGTGCCTCTCCATAAGCAATCTACCAGCAGCCACATAATTGGCCGCATTATCTGTTATGATTTGCACCACATTGTCGAAAACAATCTCCTGAAGGACCCCATCTAACAACTCACATAACAATGCTGCTTCTTTTACCTATGTTGATGCATCAACGGATTTGGAAAACATGATACCTTTAGGGAACTGTACCAAAAAATTGAGAAGGGTCCTACCCTTTGCATATTTCCAACCATCAGACATCAATGTGCATCCAGAAATCTCCCGTGACTGTTTGAAATCCTCCAATCCAGTGTTGATGTCTTTCTTCTCTGCTTGAAGAATTGGCCCCCGAATCTCCTCATATGTAGGGAACTTGTACCCTAGGCCAACAATAGCAATGGCATCACACATAGGCTTAAAAAAAGGATTGTTTCTTGTTATTGTAAGAGGCAAGTCACTCCAGAAAAGCATCCTCCCCATAAGCCTATATTCTTCTCCTTCTCCCTTTTTTCAACCATGGTGGACTTGATGGAAGGTTGAGCACCACTTCCAGTTCGTGGAACAAAGAAAGATGAGGCGACCCTAACGAAAGTTGAACCAATGGCCGTGGAGCCCCCAACACTACGCTCAGTGGGATAATCATATGTCCCTGAAGTCCTAGCCACTCCACCTACAACAAGTTCAGCTCTATTTGTAGATTACTCTTCCCTTTTTCTATCCTTCAAGTGAATTGCATCATGGGCCATTCTCATAATCTCGGGGGTAATTGCACTACAAAGCCCCACATCATGGCCAGGGAGGTTTGCCAAATGGTACTTCAACCTGCTAATGCCTCCTGTCATATGTTGCCCACACAATTTGCAATACAATCGTTGTCGGTTTGTTCCATCTTCAGGGTCAGCATATTGCCCAAATGTGTCCAATACCTTTGGCATTTTTGCAATGGAAATGTATAGCCTCAAAAGTCAAACCTGTGGCACCAAAAAAACAAAAAAAGACATTAAACCCCAATAGAAAAAAGACTAACAAGAGGTTGGTATATTTTTAAATTGGTATTTAGTTCAAGTTTCAACTTCAATAAATTAATAAACAACTATAAAAAAATGGTATATTCAATTTTTCAAAACTAAATTTCAAAATTTATATAAATTATAATATGTTACACTGTTATACTTAATAAGTTAATTCTTATAGTTATTATGTGTTATAATTTATGATATTATCATTTATTTAAAATTTTAGTTTTTAAATTTTAATATCTAGATTCTAATATGTGTCACTCAGCTACTCATGGTTTGAAGTTTTGAAATCATAAATTAAATTAACAGTGGAAGAATTTAGAAAAAGAAAATGGCATTAACTCTGATATTGGAGAGAAATGAACAAAAAATGGCATAGATTTAACAAAAATTAACTTACCTCTGCGTTTTCCCTTGAGCAAGAGCTCTTCAAACCCTAAATGGCCTTTAGACATTCCTCAACGGGCTCAAACTGCCCTTCAAATGCCAAGACAGACAGAAGACTGCACGATTGCTTGAATCTTGATAGAACCCTCCTGGTGTGCCTAAATCTTGATAAAACCCTCCTGGATAGAAAGGTTAAATTTGTGAGTGTGAAACAGTGAAACAATGTCCCTCTCCCGTCGTTCTCCAAGGAGAAATGACCAAATCGAACCCTAAATCGCCTTTAACGAACCCGTACAGAAGACGCGACATGGTTTAGGGTCGTGGTGCGATTCTTAGGAAAAAATCACGATTTTTTTGTTCACTGCACGATGTCCAATTTTTTCGTTGTAAAAAATTGCCGGCCCGAAAATCTCGCAATTTTTCTGGATATCAGCGAAAAATTGACGATTCTTTCTTCTATGCTTTATCATTCTGGGCTATTCATTCACATGGGGTTTTAGCATGGATCAGTACAGCCTCAGCCATTTCAGAGCCTTGTTAGTTGTATTTTCTTGCCAGGACTGAGATTCACTTATCCATTGAGATGCTTTCAGTGATGACCTAGTTCATTTATGTAGAGCAACAAAGTAGATATGGTACACACACTTACAAAGGGGCCTTATCAGATGGAGACAGATATATATGGTGAGATTAGGTATATGTTTTCTTGGTTTGTTTTTGCTCTATGATGTATATTAAACACCTAGGCTTGTCTTGTTAGGATGATCATGGTGAGCTATGCTTATACATATACTGATGCTTAAAACTTGTGCTAAGATCGATCAAGAGCTCAATGTTGAAGATTGTTTCCCATGCCATGCTTTACACAAATGATTAAACCTTAGTGCTATGCTGGTTTCGTGTGTCATTTGTCCCCAACCATCCATTTCATCCATTGTTTGAATTTTATCCCATGACTTAAGATTGACTGAGACTTGTGAGATTGAAGATCTTTTCCCCATCTTGACCCTTGTGCACGATAGACTCCATGTTGTTATGTGTCTTTGGATATGAAGTATGTGGCTTGGCCAGTGTGGCCAGGTTCATCGGGAAATTCTCCTTTAGTCCTCAAAACAAGTACTCCTCCCAACAGTGTTGCTAAACACTAAGCATCGGAACGCATAAATGCTATATCTAAATGATGCAAAAGTATAAATGTTTAAAAAGTAGTCAATGGCCAAGGGGTTGAGCACTCATTCTTTGTATAATGTAAGGCTCATCTGCCCTCCACAGGGACAGCAGGGTGAGGCAAACCCGTCGGGGCTATGGACTGTTCGCTGGTAGTGGGGCTAGGCCTTAGTCATTTATTGGAGCCTAGAAGGCTTTCGAGGCACCTTTTCTTGTAGGATGGCTACTATCCTATGAGAAAGAGAAAGTCATTGTAAAAGATCAATGGTCAAAGGATGAGCACTCACTCTCTGTATAGTGTTTGGCTCATTTGCCCCCATAGGGCAACATGGTGAGACTAGCTTGCAAATGTTATGTCTTTGTCAGTACTGGAGCCCAGAAGGCTTCTAGGGCACCTGCCTTTGAAGGTTGACCTGTATTGCAAATTAGTGCAAAGGAACACTTGCTAGTGTCAGAAGGAAACAAGCCCAAGTACTTTATCCATTTGTGAGACACTACCATCGCCTACTGCTATCTGTGATGCATATGTCATTTTGGTTGAGTGTATTGGTTATGAGTCGAAGAGATCACATAGTCAAAGTCAATCATGAGTCATTCACATTTACCCTAAGCCTTGTTTTCCACCTCTACCCAGCACTAGCAGACTGTTTAAACTTTGTAAGCATGGCATGCACAAGAGACTTCTAGAAGGTTCAATGATCCTTCAAAGGCACAAGTTTATCTTATTTATTATTATAATGGACACCATGATTCTGAATAACATGACTTAAGTTGGGTTTTGATATACACCATTGGAGCATTTCTTACGTTGGATACATGCAGGATCATATTGGTATAGTATCTCATCTTCATTTTGGGGACTTTGACTTGGTCAACCTAGTTGACCAAGTCAAACACGGTTCCCAAGGCAGTGACTCAAAAAATAACATTGCTTATATTTGTTCCAGACATGCCTAGGACCAATACTGTGGTCTCAGTTTTTCGAGTTTGGGCCCGGATCTCATGATCAGTGATTATGATCACTTTATTATTGGCCAAATGATAAACTTTTATTACAGATTGTAGACTTTTTGGTTCTACTAGAGCATTGTAGTGTTCCAGGGGGTATGAGTAGTCACTTCTACCATTTTTCTATGTCTCGAGATAATTTAGTATAGTCAGTTTTCCCTAGTTCCCAACCTGGACAGAGTTATGATGAATTTATTCAGTTTCATAGGATACACGACCCAACATGAACTAGGAAATTCACTGAAAAAATTGATTTGGCTTGTTGGGTTAAGGAAATGTCTTGGAAACTTTTCAGATGATGTATTTTGGTTCCCCGAACAGTTCTTCAGCAATGTCAGTCAGCATTGGGTCTGGGATTACTTTATTTTGGCTCAGCCAGTGAGGACGTCCCCTAAGGGGCACCCCTCAACTTGCCTAATTGATGTGTTATATTGTTATATCTTATGATTAGAGGTTGTAATGGGGAATAGGGTGAATTAAGCCCCTAGTGACCCCCTTGATGTATTATCATGTCATATCTTATGTTATTTTATGCTTTCCACCTTAAGAAGGTGCCCTTGAGCAAAAGTGCACCCCTGTTTGATGTGGTCATCTTGATCCATGTGTTGATCTTTGTATTTTTTATTTCCATCGTTGATGATGTCTTAATCCCTACCATCGGATGATAGTTAGGTAAAATGCGGACACACTCTTAAGCTAGTTAAGAGAGGTGATCCCCCCATTGTAAACCATGAGCTATAGCATTGGAACCTCTGAATAAAGAGATTTTTCTGGGATTCAATACTTGTGTACCTGTAGATGATTAAATGTGATGATGATTGAAACTATTTCTCTCTTGCACTGAGTTGTTTCGGGATAGCATCTTGTATCTTTTTGTACTCATTTCGATTAGTAGGTGAAGGAGACGAATTGGAGAAAGGGGCATTGGTGGGGGGACTCACCCTGACATCATTCTTCGATTTGATTTTATCATGGAGTGGTTACTTCATTATGACTTTCCTTTTCCTTATCTTTTACTTCTTATTTGCAGATCGCGATCTATATGTCATTACGTATTGGTTTTCCCTTCGTGTGGTAGGTAGAAAGGACACTACGGTCATCGGGCAAAGTGTTTGCATCAAGATCTTCTCTGGATTTCTCATTTGATCTATGAGGAAGCAATCCTCGTCATCCCTGAAGGTATCTACTGATTCTAGGTAAGTATCTTAGCTTCTTTCTCTGTATTTTATTTTTCATGTGTTACCAACTTATTTGTACCATAGTTGGATTAGCTGAGGAGCTGCCATTTGACAAACATGATAAATGTTTGTGTTCCAGTATATCAGATGATCTGCCTTTGTGTCTAGCCGGTTTTGACTAGTCAGTTTTTTGTTTGAATAATTATGACCATGGCCCCGCAGGGTTTGTAATAAAATGTGCTAGTAGGGTGTTTTGAGTGGTTCGGTCTCCTAAGACGTAGAATTTCAACTAATGTATTCCAGGAAGTTTTTTGCCCTTAACAATTATGCTTTGCCTATAGCCGAGTATAATTGACGAGGTTTTCTCTCACTTTCTCCAAAGCTGGAATGCCTGATTTTGAATTTTGGGCCTTGGGGGGTTATTAGAGCCCAACTGAGTATATATAAACCTACTAGACATTATTAGAATAGAGCATGGTCATGTCCTAAGTCACTAGGACCCTTAGAAAAAAAATTGAAAATTTTTTACTGGACGTGTCAAAATTTTTATTTTTTTAATTTTTTCTAAGTTTTTAATTAAATTTTTCCATAACTTAAATGGAAAACTTCAATTTGTAATAAGTTGGTCAACTGGAACCCGAATTCAGTGATTGAAGGCTCTAACCTTAAGCCAAAAATCATTCATGACCAACCAGCCAGCAAGCACCAAGTTTTAGATTATCATTCGACCACATAACTCATATTTTCTCAAAAAAAGTATGTTTTGGGGAAAATATTGATTAATTGATAAAAATGATTATTTTGAAGAAAATCCAAATCTCTCCAAATTGATCCGAATTCAGCGAAATAAAAGGCTAAATGACATGGCATAGAGCATTTATGATGATTCCAATCAATATCGGTCAGTTTCAGATCAAGTATTAGAGTGTAGCAGTTGAACTATCAATTAGAAATTTGCCCTCTTTGGTCAAATCCGTTTTTGGTTGAAGTGTGGGTTATCTATTGGTTGGGTGATCATTACGAGGGAAGATGAGCCACCTCACCCCCCTTCATTACTCCAGCACTCAGTTACAACTCAGTTGCAGCTCAGTTCAACTCCAATTCATCATGCTGAGCTCATTCAATTACTCTGGTGTTACTCTTAGTTTGGTTGTAGGGTTTTAGCCTTCTCTCTTTGCATAAATAGAGGCTCTTTGAGCTCTATTAGGGGTGGATGATTGATGTAGAGAACCTCTAGTGAAATATTGTAATGCTTGTTGCTCTTATGCACCCTATTTTTTAATAAAGAAAGGCTTTGGAGGCTCATGCTGTGTAGATCTTGGATGCATATGTTCCGGATAATGAGGTGATATTATTTCAATTTCTTTGCTTTCGCTAATTTGTGGGTATTAATACATGCTTTAGAGGGCTTATAAAAGCACGTAAAAATAGGTATTTGTAGCTTTCAAGTTACCTATTTATTCCATTTACTTTCAGAAATCTTAAAGAGCATTGTTTTATTCAGCTATATTTCATGCTTTTGTGATTTGTTTAGTAAACAATACATGATTTAACCCCCGTTTTGGCAAGTGTATAAGTTTTTTGTCTGCAGATCACTTCACCGTACCAAGTAAAAGGTTGAGTTAAGTTGCATCTCTTTTTGTTGGAGCCAAGCATACGTTTCTAGCAGTTGCATGCTATTTGGGATCCAAAGTGGTTTCAAGGATTCAAGATCCAAGTGATTTTATCTTCTTTATTCACCCTAAAATTAGAATTTTTCAATTTCTCCACTTTATGTTTGCAAGTAAAATTCTAATTTATAAAGCTAATCGTTTGCATCTTACTTGCTCTCATTTCTAGATCTAGGAAGTGTCAAAAATTTTGCATTTTTACTTAGATCTAGTTAGTACTTGAAGTAGCATAAAGTTCCTATCTTTACTTAAGTACTAAGTGTATTTTGTTAGTGTATTGTATTGTTTAATCCATCATTTTGCAGGAAAATAGCTCCTTGGTTTTTCTCTTTTCATGACAGGTTAAGCGGGAATGCTCGCAAAAAATCAAAGATATAAGCTCCAAAAAACATTCATTTCCCCCCTTTCTTCATCCCCATTCTCCAGGTTGCTTTGAAGACATTCTCAAGATCACAAAGGACTCCAAACTTCAAGCATTGTAAAAAGTTAATAAAGAGCGAGTGGGATTACGGCTCTCACACCTCTCTTCCCCCATTTGGGGGAAGCTTGTATCGTCCCTTTGTCATGCTTGTATTTTTTGTTTAATAAACTGCTAAAGGTAGAATAGGATAGAATAATTTCATAATCATTAGAAGTTTGTTTTTTTTCATTAAAGTAAGGTAGTTTATTTCTGATTAGTTCATCATTAATAAAATATAAAAGTAAAAAGGTTTCTTTGTTTATTTACTTAGCTGAATGCAAAGTCTGTTTACTTTTTTGATATAATTTTACTTACCCCCATGCTTTCCCGATCAGGGCCTAAAAAGCCTGAAAGAGACTCTTGGGTAGTTTAGCTTTCTTTTTCTTAAAAGTTTAATCAATTAATTAATTAAGTCTCTTGAACTTGTCATAACCCAAGTCAAGAGCACTCTCTATCAGAGAGCAGAGTTAGACTTGCATATCCTTGCATTAGGCACTTAGATTAACTAAGTCTCTTGAACCTTTGTCATAAGACAAGGTCAAGAGTGCTCTCTGGTGGAGAGTCTTAATTAATCGACTTAATAAAATTTGCAACTCACTCCCCCATAATTAATTAACTTCGTTGTCTCCTTGTTGGGGTATGCTCTGACCGACTCCAAAATCGGAGTACCCAGAAACGGCATTGGATTTTTAATCTTGCAAGGGAGACACAATAAAATTTAAATCCCATAACCAAAGCATCGACATTGTAGAGAATTTCCTAAGTTCTTCTTAGTAGAGGCGTCGGAACTCCTCGCTGTCTAAGCTTCTCAGCTAGCTGGTCAATCTTTGCGATACCAGCCTGGGATACTGGGCAGGCCGTCATGTCTTCAACAGATTAAATTTGGAACATTCTCCCGGCTCTTGACAAACCTTCGTTGACACCATAAGCAAGACCACTTAAAAACATTTAAAATATACCAAGAGCACTTGCACAACTAAATATTCACTACCTTTATTTCAAGACTTGTTGTTAATTTCTTTACGCATTGCAGTACTCTGACTCCATAAGGCACTGGTCTATTATTTTATGCATAATTGTTATATCTGGATCGTTTGTCTTTGGAACATTTCAATTTATATCTGTGAATGCATCTTTATAAAGTCTTGAATTATTGTTCATCTTTTAATTCTTTTGATAGCAACGTGGATTGCTTTATCTTATGCATCAAGTTTATAATAAACAAACACATTTAATCATCATAACTCCTAAACAACACCCAGCCGCATCCGCAACCTTTTAAAACACTTTAACAACTTAAGATTCGTAGAAACTCTTTTGTAGGGACTACCCCCCTTGGCTTCGTTAGGAGTTAGCCTAAACGGAGGAGCTAGGAGTAGGTGACAATACCTGGCTCTGTGCTTGCCCCCAGGGTCACACCTCTCCCACTTTCTTAAGTGAGGAGACAGCTTTTGGAATATTTTTGCTGCTGGTGTGCACTTGGTGGACAACATCATGCATTGCCCATCATCCCTCTTTACTGAAAAAACCCTTGTTAGAAGTAGGAAAATTCACCGAAGAGATTTGCAATGGGAATCTACAAATTTGGCAATCTGGGTTTTGTTGGCCATCCCAAAAAACCTCCTCTCTCTCCTAGGCATCAGCAGTAGACTCCATTAGTCCATATTCAGGCACTGATCCTTGACAGAGAGAGAGCGCCCCTCTTTACCCTGGTAGTCAGTTTCCTTTGTTTCTTTTTCCGGTTTTGTTTGGATTTTTCATACTGTCATATCTATCCTCCAAGCATTAAGTCAAATGTATTAGAATCCCTAATTCACTATTAAATTCAACTTTGGCCATTTTCTCCAATTTTCATCTAAATCCCCCAGGCTTCAGGATTTGATCTTTTGAGTTAACACACGAACTCTAGATCTAGTAACCGAATTTACTAGCCACTCAACCATTTGACTTGAGAATACTTCCAACATCCTTAAAACTCGGACATTCCTTAAATTGTGCCTTTATCCTTAAATCTAAGGTTTCCAACAAAATCACCTTACGTATTCTGTGCATCTAGTTTGATCTAGTGATTGGATTTAGGTCTTTCCTTTTAGGATAGGTTTGGGTCTCCCCTTTGTCACTTGGGCTTTAGTGGCATAAAGTGAAGGGTATCTCAACCGGCGTGACAACCATCCATTCTTTAGGGGTTGGGGTACTCGTAGTTCATGGTTTTGTTTGCCTTTTCCCTTTGCCATCTTGTATAGGATCACTCTATGGGGAAACTACAAGAACCGTGATAACATGTTCTTGTCATCTTTTGTGGTTCGTTATCTTCTCTCCATGAAGGGTGCATTCTCTATGTGCGCTAGGGTTTCTTCATTTTGATGGTGATGTACTTGTAACTATGGACTAATTTCTTTTCTAGAAAACTTGTTGGGTTTTCTCCTAAGTTTTGGGTTTCTTAGGGTAAAATTCTTGTGTCTATTGTGCATGACTGTCCTTTTATGATCTTTTGTTTTTGCTCCAATTTGAAGTTGAAATTTTCAGTGTATAATTATTCAATGATAACAGTGGGATGGAATTAATGTTTGAACATCATTAGGGAGTAATTATGAAGATCCGATGTATTTCTACGGCTGTAAAAGAAAATTCAACATGGTATCAGAGTAGTTTTGAAAGATGACCATTGATCAAGCTTTTGCCCTAAGTCTAGAAATTAGGGTTTCCAAGTTTGCACTTTTCTGGCCTAACGCTGGACTTGAATCTAGTGTTTTGGAAGTCGCCTTGGCAAGGCACATCTATTGGTGGAGCCAGTTTTCATTTTCTCAAAGCTTAGTTTTGACCTATTTTGTTGGTACTAGGGTTTTTGGATCAGATTATAGATTTCTATCAAGATGGTGTTTAATCTTAGAGTAGAAGATAGGTTGGGTGGTGTTACAAATTTCTTATCCTGGAAGACCAAGATACTCTTCATCTTGGATATAAATGAGATTCAAAATTATGTAAAAGAAGATGTCTTAGAACCAAAAGGTGTTGAGGAGAAAGCTAGGTACACGAAGAATGAATCTAAGGCTAAGAGGATCTTGATAGATTCTAAAATATCATTTGATTCCACACATTGTTGAGTTGAAGACTGCCAAAGAAATGGTTGATACCTTGGTGGGATTATTTGAAAGCAAGAACACTAACAGGAAACTAACCTTGAGGAATCAACTCCATTGTATCATGATGACCAACTCAAATTTAGTTGCCAAAGTCTCCCAGTTGAGAGATCAACTTAATGCTATTGGAGACACCATTGATGATGCAGAACTCGTTACATTGACTCTTAATGGACTTCCTTCTCCATGGGAGTCATTTGTTCAGAGTATTTGTGGATGAGAGGAGTTACCCAAGTTTGATTGACTATGGGCTGATTGTGTCCAAGAGGAGGCCAAAGTATTGTCCAAGAATAGTTTGCAGAGGCTTCAGAGTGAAGAAAATCAAGCTCTTGTAGCTCATGCAAGAAAAGGAAACGGAAGAAGAAATTTTGAGAAGAAAAATACAGGCTAAGGATCAACCCTTGAGTAAGAATAGAAGAAGAAGGATCTTTAAAAGATCAAGTGCTATGATTGTTGTTACCACCTAAATGGTAACTTGATGTTCAGAAGAATGAAAGAATGCTAGTTTATGCAGAACCATTAGAGGAAATTTCAACTCAAAATGGGCCTTTTAACTTTTATTCAAATTCCGTGTCATCATGTGTTAGCCAATGAAATTGCTTTAAATTTGAAATACCGTATAGGTCTTAAACACTTTTTTAATATAAATTTGGGGATAGGTATCATAAAAAAAACTACTTTTTTTGTTTGTATTTTTGACATATCTCCCTGTGTTTTTACTCAAATTTCGATCGGGAGAGCTCGTTGGATGCACATCATCATTTCGTTTTTTCAGGTATTTCTTGTTTTTGGGGTAGCGGGGTCCATCAAAAGTATGCCGAGTGGGTACTCGTTGGATGCGGAATTTAATTCCGCATCCAACGAGCTCTCCCGATCGAAATTTGAGTAAAAACACAGGGAGATATGTCAAAAATACAAACAAAAAAGTAGTTTTTTTCTTTTCTTCCTCCAAAATTAATAAATATTATTTTATTATTTTAACTATTATTTTATTAGTTCATTTTGGGAGGCCCATTTTGAGTTGAAATTTCCTCTAATGATCTATTCAGTCTATTGCTGGAGTGAGGTCTTTTGCAGAGGTTCTTCTTTGAGCTTCTCATACTACTTTGCCAGAGGAGCTCCGTAATGTCGGGTCTGTCCCAAAGATTTTACTTCCAGATTATCAGAGGCTCCTGAGTTCGACAACAAAGCATAGACTTTCCAATTCAAGAGTGGGAGCACAAGTTATCATAACTCTTTCAGAATTGTAAAAGTGCCTTAACCACTTGTGCTTACATGCTGTTAACAACAATCAAACCGGTGGAGTTGGCATGTGCTAGGGTTGTGAAAACTGATGTTAGAGATCACTGTCTACTACACAAATATAGGTGACTCCTAGAACAAACTACTGAACTAAATGTTGAACAAACTATATGCATGCACATAAGAGGCTAACAACAGTCACATCTACGGGTAAGAGCAGTACTTTAATGACTTTTTACCAGCATGTTAATGGTATAACAGCATACACAAGATGCAAAACAACCATATTAGTACTGAAGTCACTTGTTTACAGCAGGGTCTATCATTAAGTTTAGCAAACAACCATATAACTGTGACAAAAATGCTATGGTTGGCCTTATTTCGGTGTATTCTTGGGTGTGCATGGAGAAGGCCTTCAGGTCTATGCCAGTTGCAGTTGCATGTGCAGTAGCTACATACAAGTTGAGGGGCCCTGTCCGAATGTATCTTGATCGTAAAACAAACATGATAATGGCTGGAGGGTGTCACCTTGTAAAGACAAACTACTCTGTTGGGTTTAAAAAATGATGAAAAAATTACAGCATTGGATGTGGATTTATTTATTGATGCAAGCTTCTCAGTAGATTTAAGTCCTCCCTTGCCTTGTAATATAATATCAGCGATGAAGAAATACAACTGGGGAGTTCTTTCATTAGACTACAAAGTATGTAAAACAAATCTGCCAAGCAAGTCTGCAATGAGAGGCCATAGAGATGCACAGGGGACTTTTTATGACAAAAGCTGTTATTGAGCATGTTGCCTCCATATTTATATGTGTCTTGGCTCTGAGTTAGTGATAGAACTTGCCTTTGGTGAGTTGGATTGTATGCCTAAATCATTTTGGTCAGTTGTCCCGATGTTTGGCACTATGCAGAACTCCCCCTGGTCACTTGAGATGTCGCTGGCTAAAACTGAAAGCTCATGTACTACCTGCATTGGAAATATTATATATGCACCCATGGAAAACGAAAATGCTAAAACTGGGTTTCTTAACATATGTGAAAAAGGGCAAGAGCAATGAAATGCTAAAATACCCCTTGAAGGGTATAAGAAAAGGTCCAAAAAAGCAATGGTTAAAAATATGCTATATCCAAATATTGCTGACCTTATAAATATAAATATGTCCCGGATGAAAACTGCGATTAGCTGTGCTTTTAAGCACTTGTGAAGTCCCAAAGGGTCATATAGGCCAAAAAGGCCATGTAAATAAAATTAATGGTCCTAATGAACTTGGATCTAACTTGATGTTCACATGATGCCTAAGTTGAAAAAGCACTCTCTAAACAAGTCAACCATTTGTGAGGCACTGCCATTCCTTGTGTTGTTGTTTGTTCGGCATTGGTTATAGTGAGTATTCCCTTTCCATATCCAAAGTGTCATGATGTTAAGAAGGAAGTCATCCTTTTCCTTAGCCTTGTCAATTTCATCCTTCACCCTTCATTAGCAAATTGGTTACAACTATGAAATGAGTATAGTCCTGAAAGTCTAGTCTGAGTAATAATAAATAAAGCCTTATATATGTATTGGTTGATGTACCGCCAATGAAATGACTGCTACTTGTTGTAATTGTTGCTTGAATGAGTTGTCGAGCATGTCTTAGCCTTTTAACACTTTCAGCAGATGGATGATAGTCTGAGTTATTATTGGTGTCTGATCATTTACAGATGGTTATACTGTTTATTGGATATGGTTGATGATCAGATAGAGATCTGTGAGGGGTATGAGTATACACCTTAGATGGATTTGGACTCTCTGAGTCTAATGAGACAGTTTATTTTCAGTTCTGGGCACTTGTAGATATAATC
>LPNX010307508.1:192177-211471 GCA_001517045.1 Pseudotsuga menziesii | reverse complement strand
TGCAGTTTTTCTTCACAGGTTGATATGTCTGAGCAGGGAGATGTTTCAGTTGGATCTCCTAGGGCGTTGTATGGGCATAGGGGGTGCAGCCACTTGTTTATACCATAGTACCCCCATTCCAGAGAGACTGATGGGCTCAGTTTGACAATGCAGGCACCTTAGGAGGTTGTTTTGGCAGGTTCACGTTTCCCGAGGCAGATTAAAAAATGATTAAATGGCTATTGAAGAAATCGATTTGGGCTACTGAGGCAAGGAAATGACATGGGATGAGTCATAATGATGAGAGTGATGTCCTCCACACCTTCTCCAGCAGTTGTAGCGCCTGATTGGGCCCACACTTATTTTTGGGTATTTTATATTATTTTCCGGAGCTTTTGGGAGGCTCACGATTTCCTCAAGGAGGCACAAAGTCAAAGAATTGAAATATTGTATTATTTTATTGTGCCATGGGGACACCTAGAGGGAGTTAGTCAACACTCCTTGGACCCACCATGTGTTTCATTTATTTCTTGTTGAGTGGGGTACCCTCTTTATGGGTGATTTAGTCCACTTTGGTACTTTATGGTTATATTGATCCATGTATTGTTGAGCTCATCTCAACCATTGATTAGAACATTTTATCTTTTATTCTTAGCCACTCATTTTGAAAGTGGTTAGGATTCGGTTATGATTGTGGTTCTCTCATTTCTATTTAAAGGAGAGAGCTTCTCATTTGTAAGGGGTCTTTGGCTCTTGGATCTGAATAATAGAAAGATTTTTCTGTGGATATTTTTTGGATTTGCTTTGCATTTGATGTGCTCAAATGGCGATTGGATAGTCTTCTGCTTCCTAGCATTGTGGAAATTCATGTGAGATCTATATTTTTTCTGCTATCATTGTCTTGTCTACAGGAGGGCATTTTGGCTGGAGCGTTTTTGCAGGGGGACCTCAACTCGTTCGGTTATCTTCGTCTTGGATCAGAGGGTTTTCATTAGTTTCATTGTGATCTATGATTTCTTCGTTTTGCTTTCCTGTAGCATTTGGTTTCTTTATCTTGTCTTAGCAAATCTGATATTGTTGAGGTTTGTTCATGCAGGGTAGGGGGCGCATTGCTGGCTTGGGGTTTACATCTGTCATAGAAATCACTTGGATCTTCTAGAATTGATCAGGATAGTAAGGATCATCACTGTTAAGACTTCTACAAGCACTTCCATGTAAGATCTAACAGGTAAGTCTCTTCTCTTCAGATCTCAATCCATTGTACCTGCTTTTCTTCAATTTTTTTGAAAATTCCTAAAATTCTAAAAACCCTAAAAAGTACTAAATCTTGGAACTTTCCGATCTTTGGCCAAACCACTGTTGTGTTTCATAGATCGGGCCTCCCCTTCACTGAATATACTGCAACGCTGGTCAAATTCCTAGTGGTTTGACCTAGATCTGATTTTTAGCTTGAAAACTGCATAGCGCCCCCACTGAAAATTTGACTTGCTAGGGTTTTGACTTTTTCTGATTTCTGACTTCATAGACTGATAGATCGAGTCCCACATAGTCCAAATCACCCTCAACGCTGTCCAGATTCATTGCAGTTTGACCTAGATCTGAGTTTTAGACTGAAATCAGCCCTAGCGCCTTCACTGAAAACAAGACTTTTTCGGAGTTTACTTTTTCTGAAATCTAACAGGCTAGTTTACTTGTGCTGATACTGACTCCATTGCCTAATGCACGAAAGGCATTGATCTCCTATCTCTAGCACTAGCCCTAAATTGACCTTACTCCCGTTCTTTTTGTCAACATTCCTTGATAACTCAAGTTACCTGATACTTTCATATCTTTCACTGAGTTTGTCTCATTGGTACTAGACAGTCCCAACTCTGTCTTTGCTCACCTTGTCACAGTAACGTTTCCTAAGACAGTGGTCATCTCCATCAATTGCTAGTACCTAAACCCTAGAGCTAGGGTTTCCATTCGCCTTACACCTTACATACCTCAAAGCCACATTTCATCTGTTCTGGTGTCTAGGTCTGATCTCTCCTGTCGGGAGTAGATCTGGGTCTCCCCCGTTGTTGTCTTGGACTTAGATAACATAAAGTGAAGGCTGCCTTGATTGGCGTGACAACCATCTATTTGGGAGTCTAGGCAGTCTTGGTTCCACCCCCTTAGTTGCTTGCCTCTCTATCATCCATCCCGGATCCACCTCACAGAGGCAACTACTAGGTTGGTGATAACATTTTAGCGCTGTTGCCGAGGAGGTAGAGGCCTACCTTGGTTCAACATACCTCACCTTTCCCTACGACATATCTTTTATTAGTGAATTACTTGTGTGGTTCACCTGGCGACTCCACCCTGCGACTCCACTGAGGACTGTGCCCAACATATTAATCTTAAGTTCTTAGAGCATACCATAAATCATAATGAATTCAGATGTATTTCTGAGGCACATGAAAGAAGTAACCAAAAACATGATTGAAAATACAAGACAAATAAACGAAAGTGATAGAAGGAGGTCATACTACGAGTATGAGGATGACTTCGAGCATGACTATGGGTATGAATCTAGTTATCACAATTTTTATGATACCCACCAACTTCCTCACCCATGCAATAGAGATTTCCCAACCATCCCGAGTGGACCTGTAAGTCGGCATGAACCTAGAAGTCAGTCCTAGTCAAAGCCTTATAGCCAAGTAACTAGAGCTGTTAAAAAACAAGACAAACGGTCTCCTTTTGACTTATCTGAAATACCGGGAGCACCTCATCCTATGCTGAACGATTACACTAGGAGATTGCCCCAGTTTAGTGGAAATAATGATATATCTATTGGAAGTCATTTAGACATTCTCTGGGATTACATGGAATCTAGAGGTGCAGACAATGATGATGTTTATATGCGAGCCTTAGGAGAATCCTTGCAAGGGGATGTTCAACTATGGTTTCATCATTTAGCACCAGGATCCGTCACTGGCTGGGTATGACATGTTCACAGATTTGTTAATTGATAGTTGGAGTAGGAACACTGATAAAATGTTAGAGTGTCAGTCTAGCAATGATTGTGCAGTTGATAATCAATATATCAACAAAGTGCTTTCTCAATTGGACCACTCCTCTCTTGATATGTTCCAAATTATGAGCGTGCCTACAATCCATAAGAATGTTACATAGTACTTCGAGAATAATGTTTCAAAACATCATGCTGAAACTAAGAGGGATATAAATCAAATCATACGAGATACTCTGTTATTATTACCTGAAGCAGTCACAGAGCAATTCTTGAATCTGATCTGTGGAAGGGAACCTGACATGCACCACCAAGAAACATCTTTAGTTGAGCCTTCCATTGATGAGGTCATTAAAGAGCCTTTAAAAGAGCAACTCCATAGTCATTGCCTAATTGATGATAATTTGAGTTAGTGTCCAACCTATCCGAATCTAGATTCAGACCTTGATCATATCACTGCAGAAGAAAGAAAGGTTAAAATTTCCGTTGAAGAGCAATCTTGTGGTCATACTGTGATTGAAGAGCATGCCTGTAAGAGTGATAAGGAAACAAAAACTGAACTTATTGATGTTTTTCCTTATCTAGAGCTTAAAGAAGAACAATCACATGATGATACGATTGTAAGTAAACTCTATCAAGAACATTGCAACGAGGATCCTTTTCCTAATAGTATCGATAGAATTCTTCATCTGATCCTTAATCAGAATATGTTGGTTCAATGTGTGGAACTGACCTTGTTTTGAATCTAGAAATCACTCTTGGAATTAATTTAAATGCTTTTCCCTTTCATCAAATTTTGAGATCAATTATTCCAAGTCTCGGAGAAAATTTTCAATCCACCCTCCCGTCCCAACTCTTCAAGTCTTGTTGTATGGGTTTGTCATTTAATCAAGTTGTTACTTTCGACATTTTGAATCAAGAGTTTAAGCATTATCACGTAAGTGGGGAAAATGCACTTCATGTCTCTTCTCAGTCATCCGTAATCAATAAATTTTTTCAATTTGTAAATCTGTATTATGGATGGCTGGAGAAGGTGTATAAAGATCAATTTCATCTTTTCTCCATTTTTAAACAACAAATGGGCTTGATCTCATTCAAATTTTCATTACATTACAACTTGCCCCCATTTGATTTGCCCATTTCTTCTGGAGTGAATAGAATTGAATGGCCTAGCAAGGTAGAGGAGAAAACAAAGAACTCTTTGGAATGGTTGAATCATGAGTCATATTGTCTTCTTCCATCAAGAGCGTGCTTACATACTTCTTATGACCCTATCGGCATCTTGATGGATGAGTTTTTAGAAATTCAATCTCTTCCCTGGCATGATTTCATTTCTCTTGATCCATATCTTTCTTTAATTTTCAAACAACAAGTTATAATGGTTTCAATTTTCATTCGCATTGCTCACAAGCCATATTTGATTTGTTGTACCATTAACTGTAAAGAAAGCTCAATAGGTTCGTTCAACAAGTGGTTGCATTGGATTTATGATTTTACCTAACACTTGTCTAAATTTGTTAGAGTAGGGAAGGTAGGATGAATAAGCCTTTCCTGACAGTAGTATAGAATCTTGCTTTGTTGTCTGAAGCTCACCTTTGAAGCTCTTAGTGTAATTTTGTTATCCTGCAAAATAAAAATTCAAACTTTTATTGAAAGTTATGGTTATAGATTAGATTTATTTTCTGCTTTTCAGTTGCATGCATCTTCATTTTCAGTATTTTATATATTATCCAAATATTGTTCGGACGACCGGTCTGTGAGTTTGGTATAGCTCTGGACATGTTGCAGGTAGTCAGGTACATTCTTGGTAGTGGTTGCAGAGCTGGATGGATTGATTGAGGATGCGAGAAGCAAAGTGCGAGGACTAGAGATTCTGAGGTTCTCAAGCACTCTTTTCAGCAGAGCACTTGTCCCAGCTGGAGCCAGATGTTATCACATATGTAGTAGCCAGGCTACCATATTCTATTTTTCAGACAGTACATTTTTTAGCCAGATCTCTTACACATGAGATGCTGAGATGAGCAGTTTTGACGGATCATTATTGTATTAGTGGACTATTGTACTCTCCCATGTCAGGACTGAGTCTCAGGACGCTCAGATTTGAGGACCAATGTTGCCATTTAGTCATTACAGAGCAGTTATTGATGCCCAGTTTTATATCATTGCTTTCTCATTGGACAGATGATGTTTCAGATGGATTATATTGCATGATTATGACTCAGTGTTTTATATTGTGTTATGGTTATCATTTCTCTTATACTCATTTTTGTGACATGTATTAACATGTGGGGTCATGATCTGGCGGTCATAATTATATGGACTTGGATATATTTTATATTATGTATTGATGTCCCTACTTAGATTTGGAAGTTCTTGATCTATACTCATTGGTTTTACCCTCCTTAGGGAGAATAGAGGTAGTCATTCCCACCATTGTTTTGGCTTGCTAGTGATTGGCTTCATCATTCACTATCTCCACCCATCCATTACTTTCCAGTTTAGTTTTCAACCTGACTGGCTTCTTGACTTATGGCATGGAGGATCTTTTTCCCCGCTAGAACCTTTGTTGGACAAGCCTCCTTGTTTATATTGTGTCTCAGCTCTAAGTTGGTGACAGAACTTGCCTTTGGTGAGTTGGATTGTATGCCTAAATCATTTTGGTCGGTTGTCCCAATGTTTGGCACTGTGGAGAACTCCTCCTGATCACTTGAGATGTTGTTGGATAAAACTGAAAGCTCATGTACTACCTGCATTGGAAATATTATATATGCAACCATGGAAAATGAAAATGCTAAAACTGTGTTTCTTAACATATGTGAAAAAGGGCAAGATCAATGAGATGCTAAAATACCCCTTGAAGGGTATAAGAAAAGGTCTAAAAAAGCAATGGTTAAAAATATGCTATATCCAAATATTGCTGACCTTATAAATATAAATATGTCCCGGATGAAAGCTGCGATTAGTTGTGCTTTTAAGCACTGGTGAAGTCCCAAAGGGTCATATAGGCCAAAAGGCCATGGAAATAAAATTGATGGTCCTAATGAACTTGGATCTAACTTGATGTAGACATGATGCCTAAGTTGAATAAGCACTCTCTAAACAACTCAACCATTTGTGAGGCACTGCCATTCCTTGTGTTGTTGTTTGTCTGACATTGGTTATAGTGAGTATCCCCTTTCCATATCCCAAGTGTCATGATGTTAAGTAGGAAGTCATCCTTTTCCTTAGCCTTGTCAATTTCATCCTTCACCCTTCATTAGCAAATTGGCTACAACTATGAAATGAGTATAGTCCCGAAAGTCTAGTCTGAGTAATAATAAATAAAGCCTTATATATGTATTGGTTGATGTACCGCCAGTTAAATGACTGCTACTTGTTGTGATTGTTGCTTGAATGAGTTGTAGAGCATGTCTTAGCCTTTTAACATTTGCAGCAGATGGATGATAGTCTAAGTTATTATTGGTGTCTGATCATTTACAGATGGTTATACTGTTTATTGGATATGGTTGATGATCAGATAGAGACCTGTGAGGGGTATGAGTATACACCTTAGATGGATTTGGACTCTCTGAGTCTAATGAGACGGTTTATTTCCAGTTCCGGGTACTTGCAGATATGATCAGGCTCATTCTACCTTTCTGATGCAGTTTTTCTTCACATGTTGATATGTTTGAGCAGGGAGATGTTTCAGTTGGATCTCCTAAGGCGTTGTATGGGCATAGGGGGTGCAACTACTTGTTTGTACCTTAGTACTCCCATCCCAGAGAGTTTGGTGGGTTCAGTTTGATTACACAGGCACCCTAGGAGGCTGTTTTGGCAGGTTCACGTTTCTCGAGGCAGATTAAAAACTGATTAAATGGCTATTGAAGAAATCGATTTGGGCCACTGAGGCAAGGAAATGACATGGGATGAATCATAATGATGAGAGTGATGTCTTCCACACCTTCTCCAGTAGTTGCAACACCTGATTGGGCCCACACTTATTTTTGGGCATTTTTATATTATTTTCTGGAGCTTTTGGGAGGCTCACGATTTCCTCAAGGAGGCACAAAGTCAAAGAATTGAAATATTATATTATTTTATTGTGCCATGGGGACACCCAGAGGGAGTTAGTCAACACTCCTTGGACCCACCATGTGTTTCATTTATTTCTTGTTGAGTGGGGTACCTTCTTTATGGGTGATTTAATCCATTTTGGTACTTTATGTTTATATTGATCTATGTATTGTTGAGCTCATCTCAACCATTGATTAGAAAATTTTATCTTTTAATCTTAGCCACTCGTTTTGAAAGTTGTTAGGATTCCGTTATGATTGTGGTTCTCTCATTTCTATTTAAAGAAGAGAGCTTCTCATTTGTAAGGGGTCTTTGGCTCTTGGATTTGAATAATAGAAAGATTTTTCTATGGATATTTTCTGGATCTGCTTTGCATCTGATGTTCTCAAATGGTGATTGGATAGTCTTCTGCTTACTAGCATTGTGGAAATTCATGTGAGATCTATATTTTTTCTGCTATCATTGTCTTGTCTACAGGAAGGCGTTTTGGCTGGAGTGTTTTTGTAGGGGAACCTCAACTCGTTCGGTTATCTTCGTCTTGGATCAGGGGGTTTTCATTAGTTTCATTGTGATCTATGATTACTTCGTTTTACTTTCCTGTAGCATTTGGTTTCTCTATCTTGTCTTAGCAAATCTGATATTGTTGACGTTTGCTCATGCAGGGTAGGGGCGCATTGTTGGCTTGGGGCTTACATCTGTCATAGAAATCACTTGGATCTTCCAGAATTGATCGGGATAGCAAGGATCATCACTGTTAAGACTTCTACAAGAATTTCCAAGTAAGATCTAACAGGTAAGTCTCTTCTCTTCAGATCTCAGTCCATTGTACCTGCTTTTCTTCAATTTTTTTGAAAATTCCTAAAATTCTAAAAACCCTAAAAAGTACTAAATCTTGGAACCGTCCGACCTTTGGCCAAACCACTGCTGGGTTTCATAGATCGGGCCTCCCCTTCATTGAATATTACTGCAATGCTGGTCAAATTCCTGTTAGTTTGACCTAGATCTGATATTTAGCTTGAAAATTGCATAACGCCCCCACTGCAAATTTGACCTGCTAGGGTTTTGAATTTTTCTAATTTCGGACTTGATAGACTGATAGATCGGGTCCCACACAATCCAAATCACCCTCAACGCTGTCCAGATTCATGGCAGTTTGACCTAGATCTGAATTTTAGACTGAAAACAGCCTTAGCGCCTTCACTGAAAACTGGACTTTCCATAGATTACTTTTTCTTAAATCTGACAGGTTACGCTGATAGATCAGGGCTTGAGCACTCGAGAACACCCCCAATGCTGAGCTAGTTCCTGCCAGGTTTCCCTAGATCTGAAAAACTGACTTTCAGCCTCGTAGCCCCCCTCATTAGATTTTGACTTTTCCAGATCTGATTTTTCCTGCGGTTTTCTGACTTGGGTTTGTAGATCGGGCCATCTTGATCTCATTTCTCCTCCAACACTGAGCTGATAGTCTCCTGGTGGCTCTAGATCTGCAGATTTGCTTCTCCAAACCCTAGCGCTAGCCCTCCTTTTGCTGATTTTCCTGTAACCTAAATCTTCCAGGCCAAATCTTTTTCTGGGTCCATAGATCAGGGTATATCCCAAGTGGGTTTACTGAAACGTTGTGCTGATACCGACTCCATTGCCCAATGCATGAAAGGCACTGATCTCCTATCTCTAGCACCAACCCTAAATGGACCTTACTCCCATTCTTTTTGCCAACATTCCTTGATAACTCAAGTTATTTAACACTTTCATATCTTTCACTGAGTCTGTCTCATTGGTATTAGAGAGTCCCAACTCTGTCTTTGCTCACCCTGTCATAGTTACATTTCCCAAGACAGTGGTCATATCCATCAGTTGCTAGTACCTAAACCCTAGAGCTAGGGTTTCCATTTACCTTAAACCTTATGTACCTCAAAGCCACATTTCATCTGTTCTGGTGTCTAGGTCTGATCTCTCCTGTCGGGAGTCGATTTGGGTCTCCTTTGTTGTTGTCTTGGACTTAGATAATAGAAAGTGAAGGCTACCTTGATTGGCGTGACAACCATCCATTTGGGAGTCTAGGCAGTCTTGGTTCCACCCCTTTAGTTGCTTTCCCCTCTACCATCCATCTTGGATCCACCTCACACAGGCAACTACAAGGTTGGTGATAACAACCTGTAGCATGGAGCTAGTGCATCACCTGCACCATGGAGCTGGAGTGTCATCATCATCTATTGGAACCTCATCATATGCAACATGGAGTTGGAGCATCATCATCTGCAACATGGAACTGGATCATCACCTGTAGCATGGAGTTGGAGCATCATCATCATCTGTATCAGCATAGAACTGTTAGAACATCATCATCATCATCTTCAGTACAAAGCTGAATTATCAACATCTTCAGTATAAAAACTGATACATCACTAGCAACGACAGCATGAGGCTGGTTCATCATCATAAAGATGGAATAACAACAACAACGACAACATGAGGCTGGCTCATCATCATAAGGCTGGAATAATAACAAGAATGACAACACGAGGCTAGCCAATTAACATAAAGCTGGAATAGCAACAAAAACATGTGACCGAAATAACGACATCATCATCAACAACTCAAGGCTGGAGTAACATTATTTATGGCAGGTGTAACAACAACCAACATGATCCTTCCTTTCGGAATTATAGGATCATGGACAACACATCTGTGGTACTTAGACGATCCTTCCCTTCGAAATTATGGGATCAAGTCTTTGCAGAGCTACCAATATTGATCACAGTTAACACATACATACACAGGACGATCCTTCCTTTCGGAATTATGGGATCAAGTCAACCACTAACATCCTGGACGATCCTTCCTTTCGGAATTACGGGATCAAGTCTGTTGTTCGCCGATTGCACACCAACAACAGAAATCAGTTGAAAGCTGTCTCCTCACTTGAGAAAGTGGGAGAGGTGTGACCTTGGGGGCAAGCACAGAGCCAAGTACTGTCACCTACTCCTAGCTCCTCCATTTAGGCTAACTCCTGACGAAGCCAAGGGGGGTAGTCCCTACGAAAGAGTTTACTAAGGCTCTTAAGGTTGTTAAAGTGTTTTAAGGTTATGGATGCGGATGGGTGTTGTTTATGAGTTATTGTAATTAGAAGTGTTTATTTATTATGAGTTCGACACATAAAACAAAGCAATCCACGTTGCTAGCAAGAGATTAAAAGATAAGAAATAATTCAAGGCTTCATAAATGTGCATTCACAGATAGAAATTAAAGAGGCCACAGACAATTGATCCCAATGTAACAATTATGCGGATTAAAAGATCAGTGCCTTATGGAGTCAAAATACTGAAAATGCATAAAGGAATTAAAAGCAAGTCTTGAAATAAAACTATTGAATATTAGGTTGTGCAAGTGCTCTTGGTATATTTTTAAGGATTTTAAGTGATTTTGCTTATGGTGTTTGGAAATCCTAACTGGAAATACCTTCAGTGGCTCCATTCGAAGACATGACGGACCTGTTTGAAATCACAGCTAGGTGTTCAATAACTTAACCAACTGTGTCCAGATTGGGTTGCCCGATGCCCACACTTGGAATTTGCCCACTACCTGAGTATTTTATCGAGACAACGCCGGTGCGTTGGTTATGGGGTAAAATTTTAATTAAATTGTTATTGCGGTCTTAGCAAGTCCGTTCACCGTTCTGAGTACGAGTCTGACTCGAAAGTCGGCAGAGCATACGAGGTGAAGGATATCAACGAAGTAAGTTAATTAGAGGGGTGTGTGTTGAAAGTTTTATTAAGTTAATTAATTAAATTCTCCGACAAAGAGCGCTCTTGACCTTGTTTTATGACAAAGGTTCAAGAGTCTTATCTAATCTAGATGCCTAATGCAAGGATTATGCAAGACTAATGATGCTCTCCGATAGAGAGTGCTCTTGACTTGTGTTTCTGCAAATTCAAGAGTCTTACTTAAGAGTTAATTGATTAAACAATGTGAACAAAAAACAAAGATGATTTATTAAACTCTCGACAGAGAGCACTCTTGATCCACTTTATGGTTTGATTCAAGAGATTTAAGCAGTTGATTTACTTAGAAAGATAAACAGTTTAAAAATAGAGTAATCAACTTAATTAATGAATTAGATGTAATGGATTAACAATTAGTATTCTAAGAATAAGATGCAAATAATGATGAAGACAAGCAAATCTAACCTAAGCATACACAAGTAAACACAACACAAGCCCCCTCAAATGGGGGAGGATAAGAGTGGGGACTTAAAAACCCCACTCAAACAAAAGTATTTTATTGAAATTATTACAATTTGTCTTTAGGAATTTAATCCTTGAAAGTGCTTTTCAAATAAAAGCATACAACTCTATTATCATTAAAATTTGCGTAAAAAATGAGAGTGATTTACTTTTACTTGAAACTTTTTTCGAACTTTGCAAAAAGGGAAAAGACGAATTTTGAATGAGAGCAAAAGAGTAAGGCAAAGAAGGTTGAAATTAAGAAGAAAAGGATAGGAAGAAGGAAGGAAAACAAAGAGAAGGTCAAAGACAAGAGAAGGGAAGAATAGGGCAGCCAACTATGAGGCCAAAGGAGTATAAAAAATGATGAAAACAGGGCAGCGATGAAGAAAAGATAAGAAAGGGCAAAACCAAGCAAAGAGGAAAATGATAGCAAGCAAGAAAAACAAGGGGATCAAGGAGAAAAGAGAGAACTAGAAGAGGGAAGTTCGGTAACCAAGAAAGTATTTGAAATTATGGATGGAACCTAAGAGAGAGGGAGATAGACTCCCAGCTTTCTTTTTGTATTTTGAAGAAGAAGATCTTTGTAGGTCCTGCAATGAAAGTGTTATATTAAAAAGGTTGCTTGAAGCTTGGGATAGAAGCAGCTGAGCTCACATCCTTCTTCAACCTGTGAAGCCTGAAAACACACTACAACTCAACACAAAATGTGAGATCAAAATACATGCTAGTATGCTAAGAAAATTGAATCATGAACAACATTACGTATATATTGATTACTCATGTCCATCAAAATACTAATCTACTTTGCATAAACAATCAAGTTGAACTACAAATGATTGTTCTACTGTGTCAACAATGGCCCTCTTGAGCTAACAAATAAACAATTTAATCTCACATAAGAATTAAAGAAAATAAAGGTTGTTACTGACTAGGCTGCACCTAGTTGGACTTTCAGTGAGCCACCAGTGATGAACAAGATACTTGTTCATATTCAGAGTTCAGAAGTCCTTTGAGGCCTCCATGACCGTTTTATTTTTTGTAACACATGTTCATACCCCCTTGGGGAAATTGTAAAAATGTCTTAGCATTTAATTTTTTATAAAAGGCTCGGCTTTCCGGACTTGAGCATCAAGCCAACTAGCCCAGAGTATTTTTTTCCCTTGGTTATTATTAGTTGTTGAACAAACGACTAATAATTTCTGAGTTTTTCACTCACACCTCCAAAGCTGGGGTAGTCATTTTGATGTTTCAGCCTAGGGAGGTTATTAGAGCCTTCGTGTCGATGTTTTTCACCATGCTAGGCATTCGAAGTGAGTCATATGGACATGTACTAGGTCCCCCTAGAGTTTCGTCGGTTTCCGCAAAAAATAAATTTTTCCATTTTTTAAGCCATTTTTTAATGGTTTAATTAAAAAACTTCAAATTGTAATAAAAGTCAGATACGGAGTCCGTTTCTGATGTGGGGACACTTGTTTTCACACCCGGAGTGCCCACTTTACCCGAGGGACCACTTTCTACATCAGTCGGGTAGTCAGAGCACCCCGTGAGGCATTATTTAAGCTAAAAGTGCATAAAAATAGCATTTTAATGCTAAATCTGGACAAATTAGCACTAAAAGTCAAATTCTAAAACAAGTCAAAATCAATTAAAAAATTGATTTGAGTGACACGGCAAGGATCCCATGTGACTAGCGATTCATACCTCCTCTCATTTCAAATCAAAGTTTGGTTATAAAGTAAGTGGTTAAGGATTATATTAAAATGGTGACGTCAAATACACCAAGGGAAGGCTCACGGTACACTTGCAAGTTGAGGGTGTAGACCCCACTTTCCATGTCACCATTTAAAAATAAAAAAGGAAGAAGACAAACCTTGGCTTATGCTAATATACCATGCTTTGTTCAATCGCGTGATGAGCGTGACATCAAACTATTTCCAAATCGTAAGCATGGTTAGGTGAGTGGTGCTAACCAAGAAGTGGCCCCCTCTTATATGCGTTTGACATGTAATAAAACTTGGCTGTATTATAGTACAGTTTTCCATTCACGTGAACATTCTGTTGGCAAAGCTCACGTCACATTTCTATTTGGATTATCGTGAGCCGGCAGGTGACGTATGGAGATAACGTTGACTCATTATGGAGGGCTCATGCGTGAGTGTTGGTAAAGGTGTGGTCCCCTCTTAGTATCCACGTCATAATCTTGGATACGGTACATCAAAGCTTGGATATCAGTGAATATTTTATGGGTGGAGCTCACGTCACATATAGCCATACAATCGGGTGTAGGAAATCATGGCTTGCGATTTGGTCTTGGTGAGTGGTTGGTATGTGTTGGCAGTTTTTGGTTTGTTGGAGGAGTTTGGTGAGAGAGGTGTCAATCACCTTCTCTATTCAACTTAGTCCAAGCTCAGCTAAACTCTGAGCTTGATCTTCAGTATTGATGAGGCCCCCCTGGGTCTCCCTTTTCCTATATAAGCTGGTCTCTTCTCCTTTGTTCAGCATCAAAAGGTGGAACCTCTGCTTGTAATATTGTAATAGTTTTCTTGAAGTATTGTGAATAAAAGGCTTTGGAGGCAATTTCTGTGTGGGATCTATGGATGTTTGGATGGAGTTTACTCTACATTTGTGAGGTAACCTGTATTTGTTTTCATGCTTGCATATGTTTGGGATTAACTTGCTTTTGGAAGGAAATGGTATTTTTGTAGAGATAAAAGGTAATTCTTGTTAGGTTACTCTTTTATTGCAAGTCGAGGAAGACTATTTGATATATGTATGATTTCATGCTTGGATCTACATTGTTGTTGTAGTCTCTTTCGGTTTACACAGGTATTTTTTAATCTCCATTGCTAGTATTGATAATCTTTTGCAGGAAGCTAAAGCTGGAGTATTGATGAGCGAATGTGCTCTACCTTTCCTTTAGTAAAATTTGAAAATAAGCTCTGTCCCTTTGATCTCACCAAGGAAGCTTTTTCTGTCCTTTATTTCTTGCTCTACTCTGGGTTCTTTGACTTTTGATCCACAAATTTCTTAAAATTTTCTTTTGGTTTCAAACGTTTCCATATTAGATCTAGCATCTAAAGTCATATCAAAGGGAGATTTGATGTCTAAAAGTTTCTATTTCTAGTCTGCCTCAAAGGTAAATTTAAAATTCTAGATCTAGTTACTTTTCCCCTTTTTTGTAAGTTTAAAAATTTTGAAAAATTAAAAAAGCTTGTTGAAAGAGTTTTTTTTGTTTTGTGCATTTTAAAGTTTGATCTAACATTTTTATGTTTGAGATTTGCTTGCCATTCTTCTCAAGAGGCAAGCAAAGATCCTAAGAAGGCAAGCTTTCTAGCTTGCCTCACTTAGTTGTTTATTTTTTTTTTTGTAATCAGTTGTTACTTAGATTTTTTTTGTCATTTTTGCATGTTGTCCAAAGACACTTCCAAAGTGTTTTTGGGCATCTTTCACTGACATATGCTTGCTGGTTTTTAGCAGGCCCATCAAAAAAGAGAAGGAAACTCTGTCCGAAAATAGCTTTTTCGAACATCTAGAGCTCCCAGGAGGCTTTCCCCTTAGCTGGGCCTATTTCCTTTGCATGTTGTAAGCCTTTGGATCCCAGATAACAAGGACCAAAGAGCATTCTTTGCTGAGGCATTGTAATCGATTAATAAAAGCAAGTTTGAGTAGGCTTGGTAGAGCCTGGTCCCCATCCCCCTTGGGGGATTTGTGTCGGTGTCCTTTTTCTGTTTTCTTATATGCTGGTAGCTTAGTTGTCTTTCTTTATCATTTCATGCTTTGTTTGAGTTTTGTAAAAGTAACCTGAATACTTACCCACTGCGCTATACCGAAGTACCATAAGGGAAAAGATTTGAGCATTGTAGTAATTAAAAAAACAAAAGCAATTTTGTTATGCACTGCTAAGTTAAAATAAACCCCCTTGCTTTCCCGAGTACAGGTTCGTGGATAAGGGCTTGCCCGAGTACTGAATCTGGAAAGAGACTCTTGGGTTTTATCTTTTTTCTAAATCATAAAACTTGTTCTTAAACTTTAAAAGATAAACCAAGACTCCTTCCCCGTATGCTCTACACCGCTGCAGCTTGTCTGATCAGTTGGCTGTATCAGAAAGGGATACGAGTTACTAGTTCTAATAGGAAAATCCACACAAGTTATTTTCTCGACAACTCGGGAGGTTGCAAAGGGTAATCACTACAGAGTCAGGGGGCTACTCTAAGTAGGTTTATTCTCGCCCTGTTGGACACTTGGTATTACCGCTTTAGCACTCAGTTCGAAGGGACTTGACTTGTTGGGCCAAACCCACAATTTACCCATTCCTTAATCAATTCATTTAATAATTTAAAATTTACCAACCGAGACACTACAATACTTTCACTGAGACTACACTAGCAACCCACATTTGCAAGCACTCTTTTCATTTTGGCACTGGTCTATTTTGTTAGTTTTGCATAAGTTAAATCTCGCAATGTGTCATTGAATTTTTTGTGACTAATTTAAGTTAAAGTGTTGCTAAGGTTAATCTTGTTGGTAGTAATTGGTAATTTTTTTAATTTCATCCATTCCATATTAAAAAATCCTAGAATTAATTATTTCTCTCGTAGAGTAAAAACCCTAGATTTTACTTTTCATTAGGGTCCACCCCCCTTGGCTTCGCTAGGAGTTGGCCTAGACGGAGGAGCTGAGTATCAGGTGACAGCACTTGGCTCGAGCTTGACCCCAAGGTTGCACCCAGTGGCTTGAAGATTTCTGCCATGTTACCTGAGGTACGAATTGTGCAGCAACATTTTGGCGTCGTTGCTAGGGATAAATCTTTCTATTCCCGGAATACGACTTTTTGAGTTTTCATTCTTGTTTTTGCTTTGTTTGATGAATGTTGTAGTTTAATCAACTCACTGAAGTCATCTGGCGACTCCACTACCTTTAATTTTACCAAGCCTTCAGAGTTTCTACAAGAAGAAACTTTGAAGACTTGCTTCAGTTCATTCCTGAGCCTGAAAAGGTTTACCATAGGAGGAAAAGCAAACTAGCTTCTCGTAAGATCCTTGACGATCTTTCATCTGAGTTAATCTTAGATATTCACCTTTTATTTGTTGATACTTCTCAATAAAATTATTCACACAGTACCATGGGTACTTTATTTAAACCTCTGGATTATTCTGCCGTAATTGGGTAGCCTCATAACATCCCAGATAAAGCCATTGAGAAGGTTCCATCTTTTTATGGAAACGATGCTATAACTGCTAAGTCTCATTTCTTGGCTTTTTCGCAGTGCTACAATAAATGATGTCACAATGTCAACCATGAAGATGTAAAGATGAGGTTGTTTGCCTTATCTCTTGAAGCTGATGCCTTTGAATGGTTCACCTCCCTGGATGACGATGGTATCAAGACCTTCCAGGAATTTGAAACTGCTTTCAATAAAAGATGGGGGGATAAAAAAGAGAAAAGGCACCTTTTGGTTGCCTTAACAAACACTAAAAAGAAGGAAAACGAAACCATAGAAGAGTTCACTAAAAAGTTCAGAGATATGGTGGGCAGATGCCCGACTGATATTAAACCATCAGATACCTCAATTCTCATATATTACACAGAAGCATTCGAGGGAGAAATGAGGTACCAACTTAGAGACAAAGAACCTGACAACTTGAAGAAAGCCATGGAAATAGCTGAGAAGATTGATAGAAACATGCAATCTGCAAGAAAGTATAACATTCCAGGATTTGTTAGAGGCACCCCTTCATCTTCCAAAACTCAGGATACCAGAGAAAAAACAGTAGAGCTTGAAGGAAAAGATGAAGGCAAGGAATCAATGAAAGAAGTAGCTGACATGATGAAACGAATGATGATAAATTGTACTTCCCAGATGAATGCTATGCAAAGTAGGATAAACAACATGGAAAAAGCACAGGTTTCTGAAAATCATAAAAATTTCCAGCCTAGACAAAACCAGGAGTGGAAAAAGAAGTATCCTCCTTATGAGAAGAGACCTCCAAATCAACTTGAAACAAACAACATGGTGAGTGATGAGGTTCCTCCCTATTGTCGGCCTTATGATGAACTTCATGAAGAATTTACTTGTCCAAAATTCTTCTACATTATGGAACATGAACAGATGGAAATGAATAACTTTGTAGGACATTCTAGAGGTCATGACTATATAAACAATGTAGGGCAAGTTCATCATATTTCAAAAGAAAAATGGAAGCAAGCCAAGGACTACAGTCAGGAAAAGGATAATGCTACTAAGATTTTTGGCGAAAAGCCTTCACCTGAACAGATTATGGAGAGGTACAAAGGTGTGGTTTATCAGAAGAAGAAAAACATGATCCCAACCAAGTCAAGTCAGCATATGCCAAAGGTAAAAACTCCTCCCCCTCTAGATCTAAACATTGATTTGGGTAATTGGTTGTCAAGTGCTAAGATTTCTATCCTTGTAATTGAGATCCTCAAAATTCCAAGTCAAAGAGATATTTTTATGAAAACCTTAGCAAAACCTAAGGAGAATATAGTTGAAAAATCTGAGGAAACAACTATTGAGAATCCTAAAGAGAAATTGATCAACTCAAAAGAAAATGAGAAGGATAAACCTAAAGAATTTTTTTCCAAGAAGCTGAGTAACTTCAATGAAGATGTCCCCATTATCTTGCATAGTAGGGATCCTAATAAAGAAGATCATCCTGCCTTATACATTTCTTTGATTGCAAAGAACAAATTGTTGCACAATTGCATGCTTGATTCAGGTGCGTCATCAAACATCACGCCTTATACATTTCTTTGATTGCAAAGAACAAATTGTTGCACAATTGCATGCTTGATTCAGGTGCGTCATCAAACATCATGACTAGAAAAGTCATGGAACAAATGGGCTTAACTATCTCAAGGCCTTACCAGGATGTATGCGCCATGGATTCAAGAGAAATCGATGTCGTGGGTATAATTTTGAATTTTCCAGTCAAACTAGCAGCATACCCTGACATAGGTGTAACCATGGACATAGTAGTCATAGATGTTCCTGACAGATGGGGAATGTGTTGGGTAAAATTATTGCTACTTAATTTACCTTCAATTTAATTATCAACCGGGACACGTAAACTTTGAGTCACTACACCATGTGTGCAGGGCAAAATGGTTTCAAGCTCATGCCTAGGGTAATTTTGATTTGCTCATGTATAAAGAAAAAGAATGTAGTTTATGAAACTAACTACTCTATTGAATAATCAATACCAAAAGTTGTCAAGTCTAATCTAAGGAAAGGGAATCAGCTTGCTGAGCACTGTTTTACAGTCCAAAAATTTATCAAATCCAATAAAACCTACAGCAATCTCAAACTATGCTAATTATTGATCTATTTTTTTAAAAGAGCAACCAAGCAAGTAAATGGTTCGTTAAAGGAAACCCTACTTGTCCATACAGATCTTCAGCTCTCAAACCTGCCTACACAATGAATACTATTTGATAACTTATGAGAAGAGACCTCCAAATCAACTTGAAACAAACAACATGGTGAGTGATGAGGTTCCTCCCTATTGTCGGCCTTATGATGAACTTCATGAAGAATCTACTTGTCCAAAATTCTTCTACATTATGGAACATGAACAGATGGAAATGAATAACTTTGTAGGACATTCTAGAGGTCATGACTATATAAACAATGTAGGGCAAGTTCATCATATTTGAAAAGAAAAATGGAAGCAAGCCAAGGACTACAGTCAGGAAAAGGATAATACTACTAAGATTTTTGGCGAAAAGCCTTCACCTGATCAGATAATGGAGAGGTACAAAGGTGTGGTTTATCGGAAGAAGAAAAACATGATCCCAACCAAGTCAAGTCAGCATATGCCAAAGGTAAAAACTCCTCCCCCTCTAGATCTAAACATTGATTTGGGTAATTGGTTGTCAAGTGCTAAGATTTCTATCCTTGTAATTGAGATCCTCAAAATTCCAAGTCAAAGAGATATTTTTATGAAAACCTTAGCAGAACCTAAGGAGAATATAGTTGAAAAATCTGAGGAAACAACTATTGAGAATCCTAAAGAGAAAT
>LPNX010307508.1:140342-186818 GCA_001517045.1 Pseudotsuga menziesii | reverse complement strand
CAAAACCACAGCTCACAAGATCCTTAGAGCCGGATACTATTGGCCCACTTTATTTACTGATGTGCACAAGTCTGTTAGGAATTGCCAGAAATGTCAATTGTTCACAGGAAAACAGAAGCTTGCTGCGTTACCCCTAAAGCCGGTAGTAATCCATACCCCTTTTCAGCAATGGGGTCTTGATTTCATTGGGAAATTTAAAGACAATTCAAGTAATGGTTATACTTGGATTTTAACAGCGACAGATTGCTTTACCAAGTGGGTAGAGGCCATACCTACTAAAGCAGCAACTGAAAAAGTGGTTATGGACTTCCTGGAAGACAAAATCATCACTAGATTTGGGGTTCCTGCTAAGATAACCACAGATAATGCCAAAGCTTTCAGTTCAGTAGCAATGTCTTCATTTTGCTTTAAATATGGCATCATCCTATCCCATTCCTCAAATTACTATCCCCAGGGAAATGGTCTGGCTGAGTCAAGCAATAAAAACTTGATGACCATTGTAAAAAAGATTGTTGGTGACAATGAGAAGGCATGGGATAGTAAAATCAAGTTTGCACTTTGGGCGGATAGAATTACTAAAAAAAGTGCAACGGGAAAATCTCCTTTCGAGTTGGTTTATGGCGTGAATGTGACTTTGCCTATTCATCTTAAGTTACCAGTGTATCAGACTTTGCAAGATTCAGGTTCAGATTAGGATGACTTTCAGAGTAGAATAAATGAGCTGATAGAGTTGGACGAGGTCAGAAGAAGGGCCGTTAATCAGAGTATTAAAAATCAGGATAAGGTTAAGATAAATTTTGACAAATTATCCAAACCAAGGGTTTTCCAGAAAGGAGACACGGTGTTACTTTGGGACAAACGGAGAGAAAAGCCAGGAAAGCACGGAAAATTTGACAGTTTATGGATGGGCCCTTACATTATTCATGATGTGGTGGGTGACAACTCTTTTTATCTCAGTGACATGGATGGGGAAAAGCAGAGTCTACCTATCAACGGACAGATTCTGAAACTATTTTTCAGTGAAAATATATGATGCCCATGGGGGCATCTTTGTATCACCACTCTCTAAACCTCTCGTCGCATTTTATTTATTAGCTTAGTTCATTTTCTGTATATTTCTTTGTACATTATTTTCTGTATATTTCTTTGTACATTATTTTCTGTATATTAGTTGGAAATAAAAAATAAAAAAATAAAAAAAAATCATTTTTGTATCATATACTGCCGCTTATTTTGTTTCATTCGGTTACCTATATACATGTGATTGACTTATCCTAGTTTTTATGCAGGAACCAGAGATTCTAGGTTTCTCGTATGATCGATTTCCACGAAGTTCAAATCAATCACACGTCCCACAGTTGGAGCCAGATGTTACCGACTAGGCTGCACCTAGTTGGACTTTCAGTGAGCCGCTAGTGATGAACAAGATACGTGTTCATATTCAGAGTTCAGAAGTCCTTTGAGGCCTCCATGACTGTTTTATTTTTTGTAACACATGTTCATACCCCCTTGGGGAAATTGTAAAAAATGTCCTATCATTTAATTTTTTATAAAAGGCACAGCTTTCTGGACTTAAGCATCAAGCCGACTAGCCCAGAGTGTTTTTTTCCCTTGGTTATTATTGTTTGTTGAACAAACGACTAATAATTTTTGAGTTTTTCACTCACACCTCCAAAGACGGGGTAGTCATCTTGGTGTTTCGGCCTAGGGAGGTTATTAGAGCCTTTGTGTCGGTGTTTTTCACCATGCTAGGCATTCGAATTGAGTCGTATGGACATGTACTAGGTCCCCCTAGAGTTTCGTCAATTTCCGCAAAAAATATATATATATTTTTTCCGTTTTTTAAGCCATTTTTTAATGGTTTAATTAAAAAACTTTAGATTGTAATAAAAGTCAGATATAGAGTCCGTTTTTTACGTGGGGACACTCGTTTTCACATTCGGAGTGCCCACTTTACTCGAGGGACCACTTTCTACATCAGTCGGGCAGTCGGAGCACCTTGTGAGGCATTATTTGGGCTAAAAGTGCATAAAAATAGCATTTTAATGCTAAATCTGGACAAATTAGCACTAAAGTCAAATTCTAAAAAAAGTCAAAATCAATTAAAAAATTAATTTTAATGACATGGCAAGGATCCCATGTGACTATCGATTCATACCTCCTCTCATTTCAAATCAAAGTTTGGTTATAAAGTAAGTGGTTAAGGATTATATTAAAATGGTGACGTCAAATACACCAAGGGAAGGCTCACGCTACACTTGCAAGTTGAGGGTGTAGACCCCACTTTCCAACTCACCATTTAAAAATAAAAAAGGAAGAAGACAAACCTTGGCCTATGCTAATATACCATGCTTTGTTCAATCGCGTGATGAGGGTGACGTCAAACTATTTCCAAATTGTAAGCATGGTTAGGTGAGTGGCGCTAACCAAGAAGTGGCCCCCTCTTATATGCATTTGACATGTAATAAAACTTGGTTGTATTATAGTACGGTTTTCCATTCACGTGAACATTCTGTTGGCAAAGCTCACATCACATTTTTGTTCGGATTATCGTGAGCCGGTAGGTGACGTATGGAGATAACATTGACTCATTATGGAGGGCTCATGTGTGAGTGTTGGTTAAGGAAGTGGTCCCCTCTTAGTATCCACGTCATAATCTTGGATACGGTACATCAAAGTAGGAAATCATGGCTTGCGATTTGGTCTTGGTGAGTGGTTGGTATGTGTTGGTAGTTTTTGGTTTGTTGGAGGAGTTTGGTGAGAGAGGTGTCAATCACCTTCTTTGTTCAACTCAGTCCAAGCTCAGCTAAACTCTGAGCTTGATCTTCAGTATTGATGAGGCCCCCCTGGGTCTCTCTTTTCCTATATAAGTTGGTCTCTTCTTCTTTGTTCAGCATCAAAAGGTGGAACCTCTGCTTGTAATATTGTAATAGTTTTCTTGAAGTATTGTGAATAAAAGGCTTTGGAGGCAATTTCTGTGTGGGATGTATGGATGTTTGGATAGAGTTTACTCTACATTTGTGAGGTAACCTGTATTTGTTTTCATGCTTGCATATGTTTGGGATTAACTTGCTTTCGGAAGGAAATGGTATTTTTGTAGAGATAAAAGGTAATTCTTGTTAGGTTACTCTTTTATTGCAAGTTGAGGAAGACTATTTGGTGTATGTATGATTTCATGCTTGGATCTACATTGTTGTTGTAGTCTCTTTCGGTTTACACAGGTATTTTTTAATCCCCATTGCTAGTATTGATAATCTTTTGCAAGAAGCTAAAGCTGGAGTATTGATGAGCGAATGTGCTCTACCTTTCCTTTAGTAAAATTTGAAAATAAGCTCTGTCCCTCTGATCTCACCAAGGAAGCTTTTTCTGTCCTTTATTTCTTGCTCTACTCTGGGTTCTTTGACTTTTGATCCACAAATTTATTAAAATTTTCTTTCGGTTTCAAATGTTTCCATATTAGATCTAGCATCTAAAGTCATATCAAAGGGAGATCTGATGTCTAAAAGTTTCTATTTCTAGTCTGCCTCAAAGGTACATTTAAAATTCTAGATCTAGTTACTTTTTCCCTTTTTTGCAAGTTTAAAAATTTTGAAAAATTAAAAAAGCTTGTTGAAAGAGTTTTTTTTGTTTTGTGCATTTTAAAGTTTGATCTAGCATTTTTATGCTTGAGATTTGCTTGCCATTCTTTTCAAGAGGCAAGCAAAGATCCTAAGAAGGCAAGCTTTCTAGCTTGCCTCACTTAGTTGTTTCTTTTATTTTTGTAATCAGTTGTTACTTAGATTTTTTTTGTCATTTTTGCATGTTGTCCAAAGACACTTTCAAAGTGTTTTTTGGCATCTTTCACTGACATATGCTTGCTGGTTTTTAGCAGGCCCATCAAAAAAGAGAAGGAAACTCTGCCCGAAAATAGCTTTTTTGAACATCCGGAGCTCCCAGGAGGCTTTCCCCATAGCTAGGCCTATTTCCTTTGCATGTTGTAAGCCTTTGGATCCCAGATAACAAGGACCAAAGAGCATTCTCTACTGAGGCATTGTAACCGATTAATAAAAGCAAGTTTGAGTAGGCTCGGTAGAGCCCGGTTCCCATCCCCCTTGGGGGATTTGTCTTGGTGTCATTTTTCTGTTTTCTTATATGCTGGTAGCTTAGTTGTTTTTTTTTATCATTTCATGCTTTGTTTGAGTTTTGCAAAAGTAACTTGAATACTTACCCACTGCGCTATACCGAAGTACCATAAGGGAAAATATTTGAGCAGTGTAGTAATTAAAAAAACAAAAACAATTTTGTTATTCACTGCTAAGTTAAAATAAACCCCCTTGCTTTCCTGAGTACAGGTTCGTGGATAAGGGCTTGCCCGAGTACTGAATCTGGAAAGAGACTCTTGGGTTTTATCTTTTTTCTAAATCAGAAAACTTGTTTTAAAACTTTAAAAAATAAACCAAGACTCCTTCCCCGTATGCTCTACACCGCTGCAACTTGTCTGATCAGTTGGCTGTATCAGAAATGGATACGAGTTACTAGATCTAATAGGAAAATCCACACAAGTTATTTTCTCGAGAACTCGGGAGGTTGCAAAGGGTAATCACTACAGAGTCAGGGGGCTACTCTAAGTAGGTTTATCCTCGCCCTGTTGGACACTTGGTATTACCGCTTTAGCACTCAGTTCGAAGGGACTTGACTTGTTGGGCCAAACCCACAATTTGCCCATTCCTTAATCAATTCATTTAATAATTTAAAATTTACCAATCGAGACCCTGCAATACTTTCACTGAGACTACACTAGCAACCCACATTTGCAAGCACTCTTTTCATTTCGGCACTGGTCTATTTTGTTATTTTTGCATAAGTTGAATCTCGCAATGTGTCATTGAATTTTGTGTATCTAATTTAAGTTAAAGTGTTGCTAAGGTTAATCTTGTTGGCAGTAATTGGTAATTTTTTTAATTTCATCCATTCCATATTAAAAACTCCTAGAATTAATTATTTCTCTCGTAGAGTAAAAACCCTAGATTTTATTTTCATTAGGGTCCACCCCCCTTGGCTTCGCTAGGAGTTGGCCTAGACGGAGGAGCCGAGTATCAGGTGACAGCACTTGGCTCGAGCTTGCCCCCAAGGTCGCACCCAGTGGCTTGAAGATTTCTGCCACGTTACCCGAGGTGCGAATTAGGCAGCAACAAGGGTTAGAGACAATATCACCTCAACCAATTGCAAAAAACTACCACATCCAAAAGCTCATGGACCTCCAAAGTCTGATCTTTATTAACAAATTAAAGCAAATGCTTGATACAATTTTCTCAGAGTAACTTTGCTACAAAAGTCCATCTGAATGGAGGTAAAGGAGCCTCTATTTATACAAAGAGAGAAGGCTAAAACCCTAAAACCAAACTAAGAGTAACACCGGAGTAATTGAATGAGCTCGGCATGATGATTTGGAGTCATTACTAGTGTTATCTCCAGTGTTTACCTCGATCAAATCATCAAACCAATGAGTGCTCTCCATCTCATCAAATTCGGTAGTTTAGTTGGAGATGACGCATCTGCTAACTGAATATAAATTAATTGCTCACTGAATGCTAACTGAAGCTGAGTTATGATAACTCCAATCATCATAAATGCCCAATGAGATGTCATTTAGCCTTTTATTTCGCTGAATTTGGATTAATTTGGAGAGTTTTAATTTTCTCCAAAATAATCATTTTTTAATAAAAACTCCATTTTTTCCCCAAAAATGACTTTTTTGAAAAAAAGAGCGTTATGTGTCCGATCAATGATCTAAAAAGTTGGATCTGACTGGCTGGCCGGTCAAGAATGATTTTTGGCTTAAGGTTAGAGCCTTCAATCACTGAATTCAGAGTCCGGATGACCGATTTATTACAAACGGGTTTTTTCCATTTAATTTATGGAAAAATTAACCCAAAAACTTAAGAAAATAATTAAAATTTTAAAAAATAAATTTTTCCCCATTCGAAAAAAAAATTTCGATTTTTTTTTATATGTCTAGATGACTTAGGACATGACCATGTTCTACCTAAATAATGCCTAGTAGGTTTATAACACTCGGTTGGGCTCTAATAACCCCCCAAGGCCTAGAATTCAACATCGGGCATTCCAGCTTTGGAGGAAGCGGGAGAAAACCTCGTCAATTATACTTGGCTATAGGCAAAGCATAATTGTCAGGGGCAAAAAACTCCTTGGAATACCTTATTTGAGATTCTACGCCTCAGGAGACCAAACCACTCAAAAATACCCTACTAGCACATTTTATTACAAGCCCCGCTGGGCCATGGTCAAAATTATTCAAATCAAAAACTGGCTAGCCAATATTGGCTAGACATGAAGACGAATCAACTGATGCACTGGAATCAGACATTGAACATGTTTGTCAACCGGCGGCTCCTCAGGTAATCCAACTGTGGTACAAATAAGTGGATAACAAAGTCCACCACTGACATCCTGGATGATCCTTCCTTTCGGAATTATGAGATTAAGTCCACTACTGACATCTTGGATGATCATTCCTTTCGAAATTACGAGATCAAGTCCACCAACAACATCCTGGACGATCCTTCCTTTCGGAAGTATGGGATCAAGTCCACCCACATCAACATTTAAGACAATCCTTCCTTTTAGAATTACGAGATCAATTCTAAGGATGATTAGTCCCAACATTTTGGATGATCCTTCCTTTCAGAATTACGAGATCAAGTCCACCCACATCAACATTTAAGACGGTCCTTCCTTTCAGAATTACGGGATCAAGTCTAAGGATGATTAGTCCCAACATTTTGGACAATCCTTCCTTTCAGAATTACGGGATCAAGTCCACCCACATCAAAATTTAAGACGATCCTTCCTTTCGGAATTACGGGATCAAGTCTAAGGATGATTAGTCCCAACATCTTGGTTGATCCTTCCTTTTGGAATTACGGGATCAAGTCCACCCACGTCAACATTTAAGATGATCCTTTCTTTTAGAATTACGAGATCAAGTCTAAGGATGATTAGTCCCAACATCTTGGACAATCCTTCTTTTTGGAATTACGGGATCAAGTCCACTCACATTAACATTTAAGACGATCCTTCTTTTTGGAATTACGAGATCAAGTCTAAGGATGATTAGTCCCAACATCTTGGATGATCCTTCCTTTCGGGATTATGGGATCAAATCCATCAACATCTTGGACGATCCTTCCTTTCGGAATTACGAGATCAAGTCCATCAAGATCAACATTTAAGACGATCCTTCCTTTCGGAATTACGGGAAGGATGATCAATCCCAATTGAGCTACCTGTTGTGGTCAAGATACCATAGTATCATCAATAGTACTACCCCTTTCAAGGGAAGTGCTTACGGACAACACCAAGCTTATCTCGAAAGTGCACAAACTTCAAATGAGACAGAGGCTTAGTCAACACATCTGCAATTTGCTCATTTGTGCTCACATATTGGAGCTTTATACCTCCCTTCTGCACCATGTCATGAATGTACAAGTACCGGATTTCTATGTCCTTTGTCTTATCTTGGAACACCGGGTTCTCTTTCATCTTCATGCAGCTTTAGTTATCACATAGAATCACGGTAGCATCTATCTCTGGATTGAATAGATCTGACAACAACTTCCGAAGCCATATGGATTCACAATTGGTAGAACAAGATGCAATATATTTCGCTTCTGTAGTGTTGAGAGCAACACTGGACTGCTTCTTGATTAGCCATGAGATCATGGCTGACCCCAGACTAAAACATCCTCCTGAAGTGCTCTTTCTATCTAATACACTTCCTATCCAATTTGAACCTGTATAACCATACAGTCTGAAGTCAGATCTCTAGTATAACTGAGACCATAGTCTATCGTACCTTTCAGGTACCTCATCACATGCTTTGCAGCTACAAATTGAACATGTCTGGGCTCAACTAGATACTGACTCAATGTGTTCATAGCAAAGCATATATCTGGTCGGGTATTCGTCAGATACATCAATGAAACAATGATCTGTATGTATAGTGTCACATCCACTAATTCTGACGAAGCATTAGCCAACAACTTCAAGTGTGTATCCATGGGTGTGGCCATGGCTTTACATTCGAACATGTCAAACCTTTTCAGGATTTCTACTGCATACTTCCCTTGGTTAAGGAAGATTCCTTCTGGGCTCTGCCATACTTCAAGACCTAGAAAATAATGCATCAAGCCAAGGTCTTTCATCTCAAAATCTGCAACGAGCTTCTTCTTACACTTCAAGATTTGCTTCTCATTACCTGTCAGGAATAAATCATCCACATACAACAACAATATGACAGGTTTATTATGCATAACCTTGAAGTAAAGATTAGGATCAACCTTACTTTTGGTAAATCCCAAGCTCGTCAGAAAACTATCGATTCTTCCATACCAAGCTCTTAGAGCTTGCTTCAATCCATACATATCCTTCTTCAATTTATAGACATGTGTCCTTCTGTCTTCGACTTCAAAACCTTGTGGGTGTTCTATGTACACTTCTTCTTCAATAACACCATTTTGGAAGGTTGTTTTCACATCCATCTAGTGTAACTTCCATCTCGTCTTGGCCGCAAGTGCCATGATGGTTCTGATAGAAGTGTACCTTGCTACAAGAGAAAATGTCTCTTTATAATCAATTCCTTCCTTGGAAGATACCACACTTTTACCTTCTGGTTTGGGAACGACTTCCCACACATCATTCTTCATTATGGATTGGTATTCTTCTGTCATGGCTTCAACCCATTCTTTGTTTTGAACAACTACTTCAAAACAAGTAGGTTCTTTGTCTACAAGATCACACATCAAAGCCACATAACTAGGAAATGGCTTTGGCTTCTTGCTTTGCCTTGTGGAGCACCATACCTTTCTACTTCTTGAATAATCTCACGAGCCCAAGCTGGCTTTCTCTTGTGGGAGATATTCATGTGAGGAGGTTCTTGGGGCTCCAACATATCAAGTTCTTCTGAAATCTCATCATTAGGAGAATGTGCAATTTCTTTCATTGGTTATGCAGCTCTGGGAGATACAACTTATTCATATGTTTCTTCAAGTTGGCACTTTCTCGACTTCTTGAGAGTTGTATCTTCATCAAAGGTTACATCCTTTACATATTCCTTCATGATCAATCTTTAGGTTTGGTAGACCTATGACTACCTTGCTCACATGTGGTAGAGATTTGTAGTTTATGTAAACAAGCCTTCTATGTCATAGTTCACATGGACTTGTAGTATGATGAATCAAGGCTGCTTCCTAGTGACCTTTCAGTTTATACAGGCCTCCTTTTGTCCCAATGACAGATACATCTTCTAGAGACTTACCTCTAGGCGACATAAGAACTTCACCATCTATGCAACCCAAAATCCTTTCTTATGGAGGGCTGAAATAGAAAGTAAGTTCTTCTTCAAGCTTGGCACATATAGCACATCCTTCATCTTCATCGGGGTTCCTGAATGAAGCTTGTATGTGGCTTCTCCTATTCCCTTGACGGGATATTGATAGCATAGTGGAAAAAATCGGCATCGGCAAAAAATCGACGAGGGTCCAAAAAACATCTTCTCGGCAACATCGGCAAAAAAATCGGCAAAAATCGTAAAACCGCGACAAGCATTAAAAAATGCAAATTTTGTACTTTAATAGGGTCAAGATTTGCTTACTGATTTTTCCCTATTTTTCTTGATCTTTCTCGATTTTTTTCCCGATTTTTTCTCGATTTTTTCTGATGTTCGATTTTTCGGGACATCGACAATTTTTTCCACTATGATTGATAGTCATCTTCTAGTGAAACTTGCTGAGGAGAGTCCCTTTCTTCAAAACTAGAGAGAGTCTTCTTCGGACATGTCATGTGCTTTAAAGCACCACTATTAATCAACCATGTGTCACTTCCAGGTGTCACAGATCCAGAGAAAGCAGAGAATAAAATATATTCTTCAACTTCTTAGGAGGTTCTTCTTCATACATTCTTGATAGGGCATCAAACATCTCCTTAGGTGTGCATCTCTGGAGGATACTTGAGGAATCAAGTGATCCTTGATAGAATCTGCTATGATCTGCTTAGCTCTAATCATGTCTTTCTTGTACTTTTCCTTTGCTTCATCTTCTTTGGCCTTTGACACAACTTCCTTGATAAAATTTGCAAGATCATTATCTTCTAGAATGAGTCCTATTATGTATTTCCAAGAACGAAAGTTTTCTATGCCTTCCAACTTGTCATCAAGCTTAGTGCTTGGAGACATCTTGTCCCAGAGATCAAAAAATGACAAAAAATGAAATTTCTCAGAAATGAAAACTGCACTCACCAAAAGATGTGCTTAACTAAGGCGAGTATGCTAGTATAGTTAGTTTCTGAAGATACCAAATTCTAACCCTTGAAACTGGACTTGCAAGATTTTGGACTGTAGTTTTTGGTTTTGTTTCTGGTTTTCTGGTTCCAAGCCAAACTAGTGATTGAATTTCTAGAGGATATTCCCACTGAAAAACTTCGATCTTGGTGCCAAAAGATGCGCCTAGGAGGGGCGCACTTCCCTATGTCACTTGCACTAAAAAAATCCACTTTAGTAGAAAACCTTAATTTTCTTATCTGGAGATGGAACGAGAGATTTAGCTCATGAAAGATGGTCTTTTCAGGCTAGCTATGATACCTTGTTAAGTTTTCTATGCTTCCATAACTTAAGTCCTAACTTGATAAGAATTTAATACATTTTCACATTAACAACATAAAAAGGATCATTGGAAGAAACACAATAACAAGGTACACAACAATTTACCCTGAGAAACCCTAAAGGGAAAAACCCAGCAAAAACTTCCTCGATATAGATTTACCAAAATGCAATGACCAAAGAACAAGGTCTCATAGAGAGAGAGAGACCAAACCCTAAGCATAAGAGCCAAACACCAAAGACACTAGTCCTCCTCCTTCTCTGTCTCTCCTTCTTTCAGTCTCTTGTGCAATACAAGTGTGAGTGAGTGTGTATAAATGAGAGAGGACGCCTCCCTATTTATACTAATCTTCCCTACTGACATTTACCCTAATTGGGTCGACCTATCTAACTGACAGGGCCGACCTACCTAGGTAAACTCACAATAATAATTATATTCTTCTTTTCTTGGTACTATTGACCCCATTGACAACTAAGGTTTTACCTCATGACTTTTACATGACCTTTTACATCAGGGACATCTCCCGAAGGAGGAATAATAATATTGTAAAGTACAAGTAGAATATTCTTCAAAGTTACATTATTTCAACAATGAAGACCAAGGATGAAGTCTTCAAAAGGTTCCAAGAGTTTAGGGCACAAGAATAAAACTTGACAAGGAAGAAGATCAAAGTCTTAAGGTTAGATAATGGAGGAGAGTATACCTCCAAGGAATTCAATGATTTTTGCAAGGAGGAAGGAATCAAGAGGGAGTCAACAACAAGATAAGTATTTAATGCTTTGTGCAATAAGTTTTATTTACTTAAATTGAATTGATATTTTGTTAATGAATAGTTGTTTAAGTGGTATTAGTTAACTTTTGTGGACAATTTTGTCTAGTATTGTATGACAGGTCCATTGTGGAGGCTATCTAGGCACTGATTCATGATCAACTCATGTTCTTATGGGCAGAGGCATTCATTACAATAGTTTATGGAGTTTCTCCAGATATTGGAGGACAAGACTCCTGAGAAGGCATTCATAGGAGTGAAGCTAGAGGTCAGTCACTGGAGGATCTTTGATTGTCCAATTTACATCCATGTGCCCAAGGAGAAAAGGACGAAGTTAGAACCTTCTGGGAAGAAGGGTACTTGTGTGGGATACAACGAGACTTCGAAGGCCTACAGGATCTACATTCTAAGATAATGTCAGGTAGAGGTTAATTAGGATGTTACTTTTGATGAGGGGTAGCCTTCAGGAGATCTAGAGAGTCTCACATGGAGATTATAGTGAGGAGCAGGAGGCTTCGAAGGATGGGGGTACAGACCCCTCTAGTACAGTTGATCATCCTTTAGACTATCAGGAGGAGTCAGTAAAGCTAGCAAAGCCAGTGGATCTACCTAGAGATGTTGCAGTGATCAGGAAGAGGCCAGCATGGTTGCGTGATACTTTGCATGGTGCAGAGAGGCATGCAGCTCCTGATAGTATTTTCAAGGAGAGAAAAAGATCTTAGAGATTGTCGAGTCATTTGGCATCGATAAGTCACACCATTGATTCCGAGCCTTCCAGTTAGAGGAGGTAGTAGACCAATAGATTTGGAAGGATGTCATGATGGAGGAGTATCAGTCCATCATGAAGAATGATGTCTGGGAGATAGTGTTGAGACCTAAGGGGAAGTTAGTGGTGACTTCCAACTTCCAAGTGGGAGATGACACAGATGGATGCACAGGGATCAATAGTTCAGAAGGCAGCAGGTTGCTTCAGTGTAGGATACTCAGTTGCAGAGGTAGCAGGTTGTCCAGATGCAAAGGGAGCAGGATACTCAGATGCAGAGGAAGCAAGATACTTGGGTGTAGAGGGAGCAGGGTGCTCCTGCACAGAGGGATATAGATGCAACACAGTTTGTTGATGATGAAGGAGGTGCCCCAACCAAGAGTACCTCCCTCACCAAGAGGAAGTTGGATTTGGAAATCGAGATGGAGGATCTTGGCCTGATGTATTATTTCTTGGGATTGGAGGTGTGGCAGAGATCAGGTGAGATATTTCTTGGTCAGAGGAAGTAAATAGTTGAGATCTTGTGGAGATTTGGTATGATGGATTGCAAGTCCATGGCTTCACCTATTGTGACAAATTTGAAGAAGCTGAGAGATTCTGCTTCAAATTTAGATTTGGTGGATCCCACTATGTGTAGGCAACTGACTCGATCATTGCTTTGTGGTGAGCATCTTGAGCCAATTTATGGTTGAGCCGAGGCATGTACATCGGGTTGCGGCAAAGAATGTGTTGAGGTACCTGTGTGGTATATTTGGATATGGTTTGAGATATGTCTTAGGTGGTGAAGTGAGGTTGTAGATAAGATAAGATAAGATAATTTTATTAATGTCCAACAAATGACCACAAAAGAAGGCTAATGGGACCGTGTAGTACCAAGGAACAATACAAAGTGTTGGTGTAAAAGTAGCTCCTATAAAGAAAAGATATTTAGATACTGACTGGGTAGGGAGTGCAGTGGAAAGAAAGAGCACCTTGGAGTGTTTCTTCAGCTTGGGATCAACCATGATATCTTGGTTTAGTACGAAGTAGACTTTTGTAGCACTCAGTACAACAAATGTAGAGTATATCGCAGCCAGTGTCGTAAGTCATAGAATAGTGTGGCTTCGAAAGCTTCCAAGACATGGTGCAAAAGGGAGCGATGAAGCTTGTTACCACCTAAGTTGTACTTGGTGGATTTTTCAAGCGAGCCGACAAAGTAGAACAAGTATACTTGTTCATTCTTCAAAGTTCAAAACTCTGCCAGGATTTTTCTAGGAGTTTTTTCAAAAAAAATTGTAACACATGTTCATACCCCTTTGGGGAAATTGTAAAAAATGTGCTAGCATGGTCAATTTTATAAAAGACTCGACTTCCTAGACTTAGACATCAAGTCGACTAGCCCAGAGTGTTTTTTCCCTCGGTAATTATTTGTTGTTGTACACACGACTAATAATTTCTGAATTTTTCACTCACACCTCTAAAGTTGGGGTAGTCGTCTTGGTGGTTACGCCATACAAGGTTATTAGAGCCTCTGTGTCAATGTATATAAATATGCTAGTCATTCAAATTAAGTTGTATGGACATGTGCTAGATCCCCCTAGGTTTTTGTTCAATTTCGAGAAAATGGTTTTTTACCGCAAAATTAGGCCATTTTTTAATGATTTAATTAAAAAATTTGTAAAGGGCATAAAAGTTAGGTCCAGAGTCCGTTTTTGGCGTGGGGATGCTCGTTTTCATACTCAGAATGTCCTCTTTACCTCAAAGCCACTTTTCATATGTTTCGAGCAGGTAAAACATCTCGTAAGGCATTATTCAGCAAACAGAGCATCAAAACGACATTTTAATGCTAAAGTTGCAATGAATTGGCACAAAAGGACAAGTCTGAAAAGTAAAAAAATAAGTCAAAGTTTGAGTGGGGTGACATGCAAAATGGGTCCCCATGGTTAGCGACTTCATCCAAATATGGAATGGCATCAAAACTTTGGTTAAAATTTTGAGTTGCTAATCATAAGAGATGCGGGATGACACCATCCTTTATTAAAGCTCATGCGTGGGTTGTTGTTGGATCACGTGTGGATGGCTTAACATGATTGGAGTGAAGGCGCATGATGTGGCACCTCCACATTGATATTTCTACCAAACCAATTGCGTGGATTCCTCATTTGATTCAAACAAACCACTCCACGTTGAAGATTTGCGTTCGTGCTTTGTAGCTCGCATCTTTTGTTATATGGCAGTCATTAAGTGGGTTGGTGTGAGAGTAGGTGAAGGGTGCACCTCTTTTGGAGAGGTGGTATCTCCTCCAAGAAATCCAATCAATCAGATCCACAATCATCTCCTTCAAACTCCTCTCTTATGTCAATTGGTGATCCATCCCCCCTGGGGACCTTTTTTTGCTATTTAAGGAGGGATCCTGGTTCATTGTTTCTCATGGTCAGAGAGAACTGAAACGACCGAAACGCTATTGAGCTATGTACTTGTAATATTCTAGTATTTTATGGAATAAAAGAAAGCTTTGGAGGCAAACCTCTTGTGTCGAGCATCACTGTGTGTGGATGAGCATTGCATGGTTTATGAGGTAACCGGTATTAGCTTCTTTTCATTGTGCATTTCTTTTCACTATGGGCCTACAAGGGGAGCTATCTCCTGGTATGATGAGAGATTGTTCTAGTTTGATTCATGCTCTTATTGTTTGATGGTTGTAGATCTCTTAGCTTGCATGTACATTTTGTTTAATTGCATGCTTTCCAAGTTTCTACTTTCGGCAGCACCTTTGCTTGTAACCTTTCTTGTGCAAAGATTTTTAAGTTGATGTAGGTTTTTAGCTTGAAGGGATGGTTGATCTAGGTTGACTCCTCCAACTTTCAAGCAAATTTTGAAGAGCATAGTCCCTCTGCTTTCCACTTGCAGACTCCACGGCCCAAATATTCCCAGGCTTCCAACATTCCTTCTCTCTCTCTCCAATCTAAATCAAACCTTCCCCCTTGGTTACAGTTACTCACATGCTTTAGTGAATTAGTATTTCTTTCAAAATAATATCAAAAGGATGATTTATTTAAGCATGTATCTAGATCTAGAAGCATAAAATGATATTTCTGAAGTAGATCTAGGTTGATTAAGTACTTAGGCTTATTGTTTATCATTTAAGTACTTAAATTTTTAAGCTTTTAACGTTTTATTTGGAACATTTGGTGCATTACAGGTAGCTGGTTTTTCACTTTTGTTGACATGACAAAGGTAAGTGTTGCCAGAAAATCGAAGATCTAGGCCATTAAATGCCTCCCGGAACAACCTTCTTCTTTCCTTCTTCATTCCTAAAACCTGTAAGCCTTTGGATCCAGCTTTGTAAGGACCATTGGCATCCACCTCAAGAATTGTAAATATTGTGATAGAAGATTTTGAGTAGGCTCTCCAGAGCCCACTCCCCATCCCCCTAGGGAGGGATCTGTGTCGATGCCGTTTTTCGAGTTTTTCCTTTTTAGTTTAGTTTCTTTTTTGTAGAGTAGTATACTTTGATCAATGCATTTGTTATATCATTATTTGATCAAAAGTAACACAAATACTAACCCCATCATTTCCTAAGTTACCCAAAAGGGGAAAGAGATTTGTAGTAGGCTTAATAAGAAAACTTTTGATTATTTAGTTCCTTGTGTTATTTTTTCTTCTTGTTTAAAATTAACCCATCCTTGCTTTCTCGATTAAGGTTCACTTGAACCAAAAGAGACTCTTGGAGGTATTTTTCCTTTTTAAACAAGCAAACACAGTCCTTTAAAGGAGAATCTCGCTGAACTGAGAATCGCATGAGAATCTCGCTGAAGTGGGCGAACATTTCGGTTCCCTGTCGAGTCAGTGCTTTTTGTATGAGTTGCTATGTCTTGTCAATTGCATGGGTATTATTTGTTTCCTTAGCCATCTTCTCTAGAGTCAAAGGTAGAGTCTACTTGTATTGCGAGTGTGTTTGAATAGGCATAAGTCAATTAACTTCGATAGAAGTGTCTACACACAACTTAAACTCAAAATCTTGCTCTGATACCAATGATTTGGGTGCCCAGGCGCACGTCGGAGAACAACAGTTCGATTGAATGAATCGAACACTGTTATGGTGGAAGCATATAAAGAAATGAGCAAAGCAGGAAATACACTACATAAAAAAAAAGTATACGTACAGACAAAATACAAGAATTCAAACCAATCTCTGCTGTTTGATTACTACTGTATGATGCACAATACTCTCTTATATATTGATTCCTTGTATATTACAATAGTGTACATGCTTATATAAAATGCCGAGACGCTTGGGTAACTTACCCGTTGCGTTCAGTTACAAGGAAGTTAGAACAGTTTGGAAGTTCAACTGTTACAAACATTTGGAAGGCAGAGAGAAAATTTGTCGTAGTTGTGTCGATATGTTGAGATTGACAATGCATGTTGAGATGCGGAAACCTGTTGAGGTTCAGACTTGTCGAAGTCGATGCTGAACTTGTCGAAGTCGACAAACATGCCAACTACTGAGTGGATCAAATATATCGGAATATAGAATCTCTTGATAAGGTGGAGGGATTTGTAGAGTTTTCCATTGGCAAGTGAGAGATTTGGAGGTTATGATGTGCTTGAAGATAGGGGGGCTAAGAATCCCTATGCTTGGTGGGCAATTCACGAGGCATCATGGCCTTTTTGACAATAATTATCCTTGAGGGTCCTCTCTCAGGTTACTTCATCCTCTTGTTGTGAGAGGAATTGGAGCACATATGGGAACTTCTACAAATTGAAAAAGAGAAGGCTTGAGTAGTACAAGGGAGAGACAATGGTGTATGTGCACACCAACCTTCGTCTTATTTATGGAAAGGGAGGAATTGATGAAGAGAAAGACAACGATGTGAGATGTGTTTCTCGATCATATGGATTTAGACAATAGCGTTGAGTTGGCACTAGCGAACATGGATCTTAATGATCCACTGCTAGAGTTGGTCTCTTTTGATGATGGTGACCCTCTTGAGGGGCCATACTCCACATCAACAGATGCAGATCCTTTATTGGGCATAGAGGAGGAGGATGAGGAGGATAGAGGAGAGAGCAATGGCAATGGTGCTGATTTTGTTAATTCCGACATGGAGGACTATTGACAAATGGGATTCTTCCATCTACCCTATTTTGTATTTGCCAGTGGCATTCCCACATCTATGTAATACATTTTGGTTTTGATGACTTAATGAAAAATCTCCAATTGGCAATTTGTGGTCCTAACTTCTAATTTTACGAGTCTGACATGCATTATGATTTGTGAATTTGTAATGTCTATTGAATAATTGTAAATGTTCTAGTTTCTAAAAAATTTGGATTTGTATGTATATATNTTTTTTTTTTCTATATATATATATATATATAGAAATCCATATATATATATATATATATATATATATATATATATAAATAAATCATAGTTGAAAATATTGGCATCGACAAAAAATCGGCAACATTAAAAAATACAAAATATATTCATTTTGTTCAGAATTTTAAACATATAAAGCAACAACAACATTAGATAAAAGCATTGGCACATAAATATGGATAAATCACTGATATATATGATGTAGTAGATGCCAAATAAAAAAATTGATACATTAGAGTTTCAAAGATTGAAAATTTGAAAGTTTCAACACCAGTAGAAACATTGTCATCCCCCCTCCTCTAGGTTCTAGCCCTTGCCTCTACATCGAATTTTGAAGTTGATCCTCCAAGGACATTAGTCAACACCCTACAATTTTGATGAAACTTCCTAATCCAAGCATTAAAATAAGGTAGAAAAAGCTTCCCATGCTTAACAAGTGATTTTGCTTGACTGAAGGGTGCATTTTATTAAGGTCATGATCGAGGAATTCAATCAACTTCAACAATCAGGCATCAACACCACCAATATCAAGATATATAGAGAGTTTGATGTGCTTGATTAATTCAATCCCTTTCCATCATACATGATAGAATCTAGTGGAAACATTGAAATCCTGAAATCTTGAAAACTATCAAGTCTATTTAATTTTGAATGAGATCTAAAATTCTACTTTTTGCATATGAAGTCAGATGAGGTTGGAACCACTCTCAAAATCCTGAAACAATTAATGGTAATGTTAAAAATGTAAGTAAAATGATGGAAAATAAAAGATAAGGATAATGTCACTTTCACTTTAATATTACTGACATCAATATCATTTACCATAATTTAACATTACCATTTAATATTACTGATATCAATAATACAATATCACTTATACAAAACTAATTAATTTTTTTTAGAAATCCGTGTTTTAAAAACAATGAAAATGACCTAGAAATTTTGAAACATGCCTTTAAAGCCTGTGACCCTGGCGATTTTTTCTGTCATGGCATGATTTTTTTCGAAAAAATCCCTGATTTTTTGTAGCATGGTGCGATTTTTTCGGCCGAAAAAATCGTGAAATTTTGGGACATCGCCGATTTTAACAACTATATATATATGCATACATATTTCCAGGGTCGATGTGTCCGACACTTGTGTCCACATGTCCTCGTGTCAGGTGACTTGGCTTTCAGTGTTTATGCATAAGCAATATCTCATATATACTCCTGTTTACATCATATTGATGTGTCCGACACTTGTGTCCACATGTCCTCGTGTCAGGTGACTTGGCTTTCAGTGTTTATGCATAAGCAATATCTCATATATACTCCTGTTCACATCATATTGCAACTACCTTGTAGCTTTAGAGATAGCTCAACAAGGTCTTTGTACAAACCAGTTATGCATGGAAACAGATCATCATTTTTCGAAGGAGCATTTTATTTGCCAACTATGTCTACATGAACTTGAGTTGGAGCAACATTTCATTTTTAGACTCCCTATCTATTATGAGATCCAAGCCACAAATCCTTGGGCTCTTTTGAATAGTATGAAGACCAAACCTGTCTAGCATTCTTCTTTCATGAGATGCTCCACTTAGCGCAGATTACTCTCAGTGACAATCTTCCTGTATTGTTAATTCCAGGATCATAACATCATACTTTCAGCCTCCAGATGGTTATAGTAACAAGAGATCTTGAGAGAAAATCTCTTTCACAAGGTCAATCAGGCAACACAGACACCATAGCACCTAACTGGTCGATGGTAGGAATCTCATCACCAACATTTTATTGGCCTTGGATGTTAGTCGAGCTGCAGAATGATAATGTTCTTGCTTTAGGGCTTCCCTGTAGTCGTCACATCTTGTATTTGTGGCTTCTTACTACTTAGTGCTTGTGCTGATCTCTTTATTGTTTTTTTCTTTTCATTCTATTGCTCTTAATGCTGAGAGTTGCTCTGGCACTCTCAATATGTTCGTTTTCCTTTTACAGTTTTGCTTTCAGAGATGCTTTACCACTCTTATTGCTCACTTCATCATTTATTTGTAGTTTTTACGTTTTACTATTTAGAGTCCCATGGGCGGTGTTGGGCCACTAGTAGACATTGATATTTGAATTAAATTAAATATTAAATGATTTGAAATCAATCTTATATATATAATTGTCTTCTTCCCCTTGTTCTCAAGTAGTTGGAGGCATTTTTTACCATCTAAAAAACTCATCCCCCTGTCCCCAAAATTTGGTGCAACATAGATAATTACCTATACTGACTGATTTATCTTGAAGTTGCTACTAAATATCCTTCATATCCTCCAGGAATATAAGCCATTGCAAAATTACAATCCTTGATAAATTTGTTCCAAGGAAACATACATTATTTGTCATCGATGCAATGATTGCTAATGTTACCACTAATTCATTATTCTGTTCATGGAATTATTCCAATAATAACATTTGTATTTTGGGCGAAGCCTTTGCCTATTTTATGAGGCTATGATTTTTCTCTATCTAACTTTTCATTCTCTATCCCTTGTCCCTGGGTGCATTTTAATCCTTACTCAACTCTGTATTCAAGGTCAATCCACTGGCCATATATTGAAAATTTTCTAAAAAAAAATTGTTCTTCAATGAATTTTCAGAAAGGTGTATGCCCTGGCTTGTGGAAACCTTGGTATTGGGTTTTTTCTACTTGCAAATTACAATTAAGGGAATGACTATCCATAAACACAAAAATAAGGAAGGAAAATGGCACTACAAGTCATATAAGAATTGCAGGAAAAGATTTTCACCATGGAAACATTATGTACTAAGAATGCCAATGTATGAATTGCAATGTAAACAAGAGCTTTTAACGATACCCCACACAATTGAAAAGTACTATAATCCTCCAATGAGAATTTAATTTGTATATGTAATTTACAATTTTGCCTCTGCTGAGAATAACTTCTAGAGGATGTCCTCCTAGAATGTAACTGGCCGTTTAGTTGTCATACACAAAATATAATCAAATTCAGAAGGATTAGTAATTACATGCCTCAACGGACTTGTTAGAAAAATGACGTGTAGACGGGTGCTATCAATTTAGCAATATTGCTTTTCTTTATCATATTCACAATGTGAGCTCTTTTTTTTTTTGGTTTCTGGACTGGATGATATGTTCCTGGAAACACTTTTAGATTGCTCTTTGTGCAACTGCATGAGGTTTTGAAATTCATAGTTTGGGGGCATGCTACTAAAGCTACCATCTAGTGTATATGCATAGGAGCTAATGTACTTGGGTCGGCTGTGGTTGGTAGTCTTTATAAGCGGAAATACAAGTATGGGTTGATATATTTCTTGGCGAATACACATCGCAGATTTCTCTGCGACAGTTTTTGGATTGAAAGTTTAAATCATGCATTTGTGTATAGTAGCAAGCCTTAATACTTGCATTTAGTTTTCCTTTTCAATTGAGACTGCCTTGATGCTCTCCTTAAAAGCTTGTTATATCTTGACCCAGGTGGCATTGACAGAAAAGTGGGCAGAGCTTTATGGGGATAGAGGCATTGCCTTTTACTCAATGCACCCAGGCTGGGCAGCCACACCTGGTGTTTCCAGGAGTTTACCACAATTTTCAAATGCGTAAGTGACTGAAATGTTTGAATTTGACCATTTCCTCTTGTATGGGCTTCATTGATGCTTTTGAGAATGTGGCTCATTACTCTTTGTAATCTAATGTCTTCCTAAACTCCTGCAGCCTTGCAGGAAAGCTTCGCACATCTGAGGAGGGTGCAGATACTGTAGTCTGGTTAGCTTTACAGCCCAAGGATAAACTTCAGTCGGGTTCCTTTTACTTTGACCGAGCTGAGGCCCCAAAACACTTACCATTAGCTGGTACTAATTACTCAGTTGATCAGATCAATTCCATTGTTGCGAGTCTCCGGTCACTATGTGGAATTTCATGACTACAGTAAATAGATATATGGTCTAATTTATTTGTATTTACCACATTTGAGGTACCAAACCATAATTTAAAACTACAATTGAAAAACTGGAAATCACCCAAGGCAGGCAGGAAAACAGGGTGACCAATGTTACTACTCCTTTCTCACAGGCTTGGCAGGGCTAACTGTTCAGAAATGCTTCAAGTTGCTGATCATTCATATATAGTTTTGATGTTTGAAACGTATTTAACTTTATTTGGCATATTGCAACTTAAAATATGACCTCGAGTTCTGTATCAAAAATTAGATTTTCTAGGTATTACAAGTTGAATGAACATGCTCGTAGTATTGCCCTTTTTATTCTTTCCTTTAAACATGCAATGAAATGAATCAATTTCAGATTTATGGCTTTCCTCGTGGAACACTGAGCCTTATATAGAAAAGACTAAAGGATCCGGTCAAAAGCTTATTGGATAACTACCATGAATTAGAGTTTCTGCATTTTTTTATTAATTGAAGAGGTGGTTAAGGAATAATGTCTCTTTTAAAATTTGCATATTGATGTTACCCTTTCGAGGAAATCGCACTTTTATGACTTTCACATGAGACTAAGGCTGCATTTACAGATCATAGCGGTATCTTTCATTTAGCTTTACTATGGAGATAAATTATTGTCATATGACATATCTTCGCACTTCTTATCCTATTTTGGCTATTTCTGGGTTTTAAATGAGAATGAATGGAGGCATCTTACTTAAAACTGGTATGATGCCTTTGTGGCTGATGAAAAACAGCCGCGCACATAAAATGAAGTATATCATTTCGGAAAGTTAGGGCACTTTATTGGAAGAATGGATAGAATGTTGAGTTTGAATGGTTAGCTATACCAAGAGAGGATGAGCAAGAACTGAATGGCCTCAGAATAATCACTCTATATGATAAGTCCCGAGTACTAATGCGTATAGGTACTTCGTAATGATCAATTGTGACTAAAAGTTAGCTTGAGATGAGCCAGAAGAAGAAAACACTGTAGAGTTGAATTTGCAGAGAATTAAAGGGGAGCTAATAATAATTTTATATAAAAAGTTTTGAGCAGTGTTGCAAATATCTCAAATTTTTCCAGAGTTTTTCGTGTTCTTGATTTGTCCAATATTTTCATAATTCGCTAGGTCTAAATTTATTTTTGTCAACATTTTACAGTGATTCCCTATATTTTCCCTGATATTTCCGATTAGTTTCTTTCCAAACCTTCGACAATATATTCCCTGACACAATATTTCCAATATTTCCAACATTGGTCCTGAGTACTAATGCATTGTTACTTCCTAATGATCAATTGTGTATAAATGTTAGCTTGAGATAAGCCAGAAGAAAACACTTGAGAGTTGAATATGCATAGAATAAAAGAGGAGCTATGGGGGCGTAGAGAGATTCTAATGTAAAGAGCGAAGCTGTTCAACAGGAAATAAAACGACTGATTTAGATGCAGGGAATTTTCCATGACAGCACAGTGAAAATTTATAGTGAACCTGCTTTTGTTGAGGCAATGTGATGAAATATAGAGTATATTATTTTGATAATGATGATAATTATGGTCTTTTAGACCAACTTTGATGTATTGGATTTATAAAGTTAACTTAATTACTTTTATTTATTACATTTCTACAAGTAATTCAATTTTTCTTATTATAAATCCTCCACTCATCACATTTTAAAGTTTAAACTTAGTTATAATAATGCTTTTAAAAATGTTGATAAAACATCTTCTACTATCTTCCAATGATTTAACCAAGAAACTCCATAGTCTGATTGACCTCTTTTGATCGTTGAGTGGCTCTATCTAATGTTTGAAGCAATAATTCGAAGGCTCTTATGGGATGGAAACCCAACTTTTGAAAGGAGGATTGGAAAACGTGTATTCCAATTCTTAGAATTGGAAAACGTGTATTAGAATTCTTAGAATTTTTAATTTCTCGAGAGTTTCTTTCGAGATTCCCTGCACCAAACCTCACAATCATGTAAAATAGAAATTATCTAATTGTCAAAGTACTTATTCAATTTTATAATTTTTCTGTATGCTATGATGGAAATTTGCATATGCAAGGAATCCAATTCAATTATGGAGTCCCTTTCTACAAAATGAGCTCAATGAAAGCTGCTCAGTATTAGAATTTGTAATAATCTGAATCTGTTTAGAATCATGGGACATCCTAGAACTACTCTATTTTTAATGGGCATTTTTTAGAGTGTGAAACTTATGCATTAGAGGAAATTTCAACTCAAAATGGGCCTCCTAAAATGAATTAATAAAATAATAGTTAAAATAATAAAATAATATTTATTAATTTTGGAGGAAGAAAAGAAAAAAACTATTTTTTTGTTTGTATTTTTGACATATATCTTCGTGTTTTTACTCAAATTTCGATCGGGGGAGCTCGTTGGATGCGGAATTAAATTTCGCATCCAACGAGTAATCAGTCGGCATACTTTTGACGGACCTCGCTACCCCAAAAACAAGAAATACCCCTATACGGTATTTCAAATTTAAAGCAATTTCATTGGCTAACACATGAAGACATGGAATTTGAATAAAAGTTAAAAGGCCCATTTTGAGTTGAAATTTCCTCTAATGAGAAAATGAGACAATAGCTCCTTGTAGGGAGATAGTAGTACAATAGTATCTAAAGAGCAATTGAGCTTGACCAAGTGTTTTTTAAATTGAGGTGGCATTAAATTATGATTAATTTATTAGATTCTACATGTTATTCTATGATAAAGTAAGGAAGATCTTTGAAACTGAGTAAGTGTTTCTTTCCTCACTGCTAGAGAATGATGAAATTATTTGGGATTATCTCAATTGGGTTTTATATGTAAAGTAGCTTTGTAATTATTAGCTTTAAAATGTTTTGATTTTAAACACTTTTTTGATAGAATATTTACATAATTTTTTTTTCGGTAAATTGGAGAGCAGATAGCTGGTCTTTATGTACTTGTTAGGCATATCCGCGTGTACGATCTCTTAAATATCAAGGGATAGATATACAACTTTCTCAATAACCTTAAGCATGGGATTCTATCTTATCTTTTGTGATATGACTTCGAATAAAACAACTTTTAAATTTAAGTGTATATATTAATATTTGCTAGGGGCCAAAATCGACCAATGTGACTACAAAAAGTATAATGATATAAGTGAACATTGGGAGTACTAAAACGATCTCTGCAAAAAACTATACAAAAATTAAAAGAGTGAACAATGAGGTATAAGAAAGTCCATAGGAGTAAATATAAACAAGGACCTTGGTATCTCCAGACACTACACTCAAAGTGTAAAAAAGCCCAACCACAAAGTGCAACTTTAGGGGAACTCAAGAAGGATGTCCACTTTTAGAGCATCTCTTCCCTTAGTTTAAGTTGTCTCTCCTCCAGGACAAGGGTGGATTCCCTTAGTTAGTATTGCTAAGGTTAAGAAGTGGAGGATCAAGGCAATATGAAGAGTTGACCATAGAAAAACTATGGTTGTATCATGTAGTAAATGAATTCAGAAAATGAGTTGAAGAAAGACTAGGACCAATCCCTATCAAATCTTGGGAAAAATGGAGCCAAAAGGAATCAAAATATAAAGAGGAAAGTTTTGTGAATGCTTAATGAAGAAAGAGTTGTTAACATCACATTATGATTGGTCTTAATAATGCTGAAAAATACTAAAAAAATGTAATCTTGGAGAGCTCCATTGGAGTCACTATTAAAAAAAGGTTTTGGAGGCATTGTCCTACAATGAAATGCTAATTCCAACAACAACTACTTAACAGATGCAAGGTTAATATATTAAAAAATACAACAATGAGAAGTATAAGAGGGATAACCTTCTCACATTACACCCATGCAAAAGGAAAATGTTCCATTACAAGGCCTTCATAACAAATACTTTACAAGGAATTTATATAACTAACTAGCAACATTTAAAGAATGAAAACTTTAACATTCACATATGATAAAAATTACACCTTTAACTTTCCATTAAACATTCAAGGGAGAGAGACAACAAATCTCCTAGAGGAGAGACTCACAAATCTAACCATAGCTACAAATGGAGAGAGCCACCCTTTAAATAAAGTTGAGCTCCATATCCTTACAATAAACAATGATTTGTTTTCTAGATCCACTAATTTCTCCAAGGAAAACAATATAATAATGCTCTCTCATAAATAACTTCAAGAGACAAGTCAGACAATATTAAAGTAATGAGAGTAATTATGCCATTTGTATTCTCCAAAGTGGTTGACCATGTTGTAGATAAGCTACAACATGTCCTCAATGCTCTCCAAGACAGGGATAATTTTAAGTACACCCCTGAAATTTATAAATATAATAAATGGGCGAATCTCGCTAATATATAAGAAAAATTGAAGGCTATTTTATCAATAATATAATATGTTTATATAAATTTTTGGCTAATCTTCCATTTTATTATAGAGTCGTGTAAAATCTTGGCGAATCTTTCACTAAATTATAAGATTTTGTAAAATCTTGGCAAATATTTCACTGAGCCGAGAGTTCCCTAGAATTCAACACGACTCAAAAAACATCCATGAGAAAAAGAAAGATAAAAGGTAAATTTACAATATAATAATCTATTGTAATTGTGGAAAAAAAGCATAAAAAGTATGATAAAAAGCATACCACTTTAATTATTAGATAAAAACCATGACTTGAGTTTGTATTCTCTGATAAATTGCATGTCCGTCATGCCCCTTCAACGCATGAGCTTTCGACAATGGAGAAGTTATGAAAATATTAAAATGTCAAGAAAACTAATAATGAAAATTAGAATCACATCAACTAGAACCTTCACCCTGCAAATGCAATCCGATGTGGGTGAACCATGAATCACTATATCCTTTATATAGAACATAATATCCCCTCATTTTTACTCCAATATTGGAAATCAAGGGCTCAGAGAAGGTATCGCATGAAATTGACTAAAAATACAAGGGAATGCAATCATATGCCTTAATTGCGAGGAAAATGGAGGGTGAAATAACCCTTGGGATCCTCCATTACTAAAAATGAGGGGCGAAGGAGTGATTTCACAAGATTTTCTTTGGAGATTGGGGGCAAAAGACAGATTGAAGGGACATTTTGCTATGGCGAAAATAGTTTTTTTCATTTTCCTCATTAATACAGGAGGCTATTTGTTTTGGATTTATTTTTTTTCAAATAAATATTGGACGAATATATCTTAGCTAAGAAAACCATTTCCATATAAGAAAATAGCCCAATAAATTTTTGTAAGCCCCTTAATATAGCCCGTGGGCGATATATTGCCCATAAAATTATTCATGCTCCAAGAGAGGTCGCTCCACTAAAAACTGTCAATGTGTAACAACCACCTCAAAATAGCATGTGTGGACCCTCATTAAGGTGGACCAACTAAAATCTCCCAGAGTAACAATCGGTCTCCTTGATCTAAGGTTTGAAACCTCCCAGATCGATTCTAAGGTGGATGTGTGGATAATCAAGCATAAGCATGTGTGCAATCACTGTTCCCTCGAGCCAAACATCCCATCTAATATGTCCTCAAGTGAGATGTCCCATCAAATAATATGAACAGAGTGCAAGAAAGGTTCCCATCTCCCATCAATAATGTGTGAGAAGGTGTGAAATGAACCAAGTAAACCCTCCTCCATGGGCATGTACAAACTCCAAAATGAACATCCCCTTCAACAACCTCCAAAAATAACATGTGTGGATTCTAAGCAAGCCCATAATAGCAAGACACCCAAGGGCATTCTCTTTAAGACATAACTAACTCACCCTTCAAGGTCTAAAGGTCCACAAGATAAGCACCATGAAGTGATGATTCATGAATGCTAGAGTGATCCTAAATTACCACGATAGCACAATTTACAATGTATCACAACTTTCTAAATGTGTGGAAGGAAGACGGAGTCAACAAATAATATAATAATCATTCACACGTCAAGTCATAATTTAGCTAAAACTAACTCCCTAGAGGAGAGGATGACCCCATCATCTACCAATAATATAATGAGAAAATGTTGAGTGTCTTAATTTGTGTGGCAACAAGGTGAAGCGCTCCACCTATAACCGTGCTTATCACCATAATAAACCATCCAAATGTGAATGCAACCCACACAAGCAAAGGGGTTCACACAAATTTTCTCAAGTCGCCCCAAATCAAGCCAAATACATACATTTCAAAGGATAAACCCATGTGAAAAGGGACAAATAAGCCAAGCACTCTCCAAGAGCATAAAATTGATCTTGCCTAGATGTAATCCTCATGTGAAATGAACCCCCAAAGTTCTAGGGAACACATATGCTAGTTTCAAACCATGTATGATGGGAAATAATTCCCCAACAACTTTTGGGTTCAGTTGTTGCAGAGCAGTAGGATAAACAAACCCAAATCTTGCAAGTAATTTTTTTTTAATTTCTAGACAAACAATCAGGCTTTAAGTGTATTACGATGCTCACCTTGTTCCAAACATTTGTAGTAGAATCCTCTAGTCTTGAGCTTTGCTCCTTTGCCACAAATCCTGAAATGGAAACAAAGAAAGGCGAAAGCATCACAATGACCATGAAAATTATATAAATAAACTTGCAAAATTAACAATGTCCAGATTCAAATAAGCAATTATTCATATCAACATAAACACATTCAACATTGGACATGAAAAGAGTTCATTTATATTAATGATAACAATAATGTACATAAAGAAAATACACCTAATATGTTGTTGTTGTTTTGGACCTAAGCTCTGGGTTCTTCCTCCCAAATCACCTCAAACACTCCAACTCAAAGTTCTCCCACTAAATTTGACCAAAATACTGAATGATATCTTTAGCATAATAATTTAATGGAGAATGCAATGGAACAATGAAATTCCATATAGGATGAGAGGGAAGTTGTAGACCGGGGTGCAGGATTACATAAACAAAGAGGGTTTCTCCAAGCAATACCAGATAAAACAATGGCGTATAACCTCATTTTCTCTCTCTTTTCTCTTTTTTATGACATCTGAGGGGAAGATAGTGAGTAAGAGGAAGTTATTCATGGGTTTGGGGAAGTTGGGAAATGGTATGAACTGAAAAACCTAATAGGAAATCACTTTTAGTTTTATTTTTTACCCCCGTGCGGACACATACGCGGATACAACGACGAAAGTCACGTATTTGTGTGAATACACTATTTTTACACAGGGGAGTCATGTATGTATTGGGAAATATGGTTTCTTAGAATATTTCGTGAAGATAATGACTATCCACTATATCACAAAGGGGAAGAAAGATGTATGAAACTCAAGATATGGGTAAGATCAGACAGGATAACGTCTTGGGATAAACATTGGAAAAATATGTTATAACACCATGTTAACTCATCCCAAAAGATAACCATTAAGGAGGATAAGTAGTAATTCAAAAGGACAAATATGAGTGGTGCTCCACTCCAATGCATTTCCATCCAATAGAAAAATGCCATGTCACTACCAATCCATAAAAAATCACTAGGATGATCCCCAACAATAGCCATGTCACCAAAATAAGAGTTAGATCACCTTATAAATGTGCTAAGCACTAAGATTGGTCACGTGACACAATATGCAATTACTTCATAAAACATCATCTAATTAGTTGATCCATCAAGAAAAGACGTGCAATATGAACAATCTCACTATTTGAACCATCAAATTATATGCTCATTCCAAGAAGAAAATTGAGTCTCATACACCAAAACACTAAATCAAATGATAGTACCATTGCCAAGCATATAGTGTGGTAAAAGAAAGAAACTCTATAGCACTGCTGGCCTAAACCTCTAGTATGATTGTATGTAAATGACTATGAGTGCCCATGTGGTTGAACTCATTGTATATTATTAAATATTAATATTAAATTTACAACTGGTCACGACTGAGTCAGACATTAAAGGATCGGGGACTCATGTATTCACCAAGGACAATGAAGGAGGGATTTTAGATGGCCTAAGAGGGGTTATGTTATAACCTTGTTTTAACCCTGTTGACATAAACTTATACCTTATGACTTTTGGTAAACCAAGATCTCCTTAATTAACCTTAACCCAAACTTAAGGTGCTTTAAGAGGAAGATTAATGATTTTGACAATTGTTGCATGGAAAATATAGGTTCATACAAAAAGTTGAATCCAACATGGCAGAGGGAAAAGTGTGCAACAATCAGTATGGTGGATAACATAACGTATAACATGTGTGCCAAGAATGTAGAATCTGGAAGGGAGAACGAAAGCTGATGCACAACATGGGGGAAAGTGTTGAACATAGGGTGTTGAATGCACAGTGTGTAGAATCCCAAGACGTGAAGTTAGAACATTGAGATATATTTCAATTGGAATAGTTGGGGGGTTGTCAACCATGTCCAAAACAAAGCGAAGTTTTCCAATTTTAATTATATGTAGTGGTAGTTGGAATGATGAGAAACCTGAGTGCCCAAACTTGAACTTGCAAGCCATTTTGTTGTTGAATTTCTTATCCTTGTTTAACCCTTGGTACAGTGAAATGGAAAACGGTGCATGAAATTAACTTAGTGGAATTCTAAGCACTTAGGATAGGACGGTTATCATGTTGTGTTAGCAGAAGGAAGCTAAGGGAATGAATTGTAAAGTTTGACATAGAATTGGTAGTAAGCCAATTAACCTGACTGTTAAGTGATAATTCCTTGTTGGAAAATTTGGGTTATAGTTGTGATTGATGTCAAAGGTGTTCATGAATGACAAAGGAATAACTAGTGGATATGATGGCAGGACAGACTCAGTGAAATACTAAGGTAGTAATGAGATGGCATGGCATAGTTAAGGATGTGGCATGACACATATCATGACATGGAATATGATGGTGTCCTCATGATGATGTACTTAGTGAAAGACTAAGGTAGCGATGACATGGCACGATGATGAGGCGACATAGTTATCTGCATGGGATCCAATGAATGCGGATCATTTTTTGTATAATCTGCAAAGAAAAAATGCAGATCTGCGTTAGTTCTAGAATGGACGGTCAGGGAGTGACCCGCACTAGATCTGACAGTGAAGATCAAGTTTACATAAGTTAGGTGGAAAATCCAAAGTTCCGCAAAAGATCAAGATAGACAGTCAGGGATAAATCCGCAAGGAAATCAACGGTCTAGGAAAATGCAGAAACAAAGTTATGGAAGTCCAAAATAGGAAAGTGTGATTTCACATCCCGCATCCTACAATCCGTAATGTGGAAACAAAGTTGCGGAAATCCAATATAGGAAAGTGTGATTCCGCATCCCGCATCTCGCAATCTGGAGAGATCTGACAGCTGAAGTTAGTTCCTCTAAAACAGATCAACAATGCGGAAGAAGAATTGTGGAAAGGAGCTTGCGGAAAGGATCTTGCGAAAATAATATTGGAGAAAGAAGCTTACGGAAAGGATTTTATGGAAAGGCAAAAGGGGACAGTCGACATCTTGTATCCCGCATCCCGCAATCTGGAGATCGACGGTCAGGAAAATGCCCTACAAAGATCAACGGTGGGGAATCATTGATGAGGAAATCTTGGTGCGGAAAGACGATTTTGAGGTAGAAATCGATGGTTAGATCGACGATCCAGATTGACTTAGATATAAGATCAACGAATATGATTGGATCAAGAAGTTGATCCTGCAGAAATAATTTTGGCAGTGCGAAAGCACCTGCAAACGCTGGATAGAGGTGTGGAAATGGTTTTGAAGCTGCAAAAATGATCTTTGAGGTACAGGATCAATGGAAGAATGTGAAAGGACATTCTGAAAGGTGTGATATTCATATTTGAAAGGGCACAACAGTAAAAGGTATGTTTGTTCAGTTTGAAGAGACACAACTGTTGAAATAAGCTTAAACGGTGAGAAGTAATTAAGCAGCAGCCTGAGTAAGAAGGAAGATGTCTCTACAACTTGAATTGCATGATCAGAATCAGAGACCAGTGAGTGTAACATAATTCAGTGGAAGAGAAATCGTGAGAAACATAACAGGGTGGCAGGGCGGCACTAGGGTAGGCAACATGCCTGCAGGGGGTTGTTTCCTCCTTTCAGTTGTGGCTGATAAACCAGGGGGTCATAGCCTCCTTCCAATTGGCATTGGTAAATAGGGTGTTGTAGAATCCTTTTAGTTGTAGCCGATAAACCAGGGGTTGTAGCCTCCTTCCAATTGGCATTGGTAAATATGGTGTTGTAGAATCCTTTCAGTCGTAGCTGACAAACCAAGGGGTCATAGCCTCCTTCCAAATGGTATTGTTAAATAGGGTGTAATACCATCCTTGTCTGTAGCAGCAGGAAAAACTATTTGTAAATAAAAATTTTGCAGTAATAGGACTTATTGGTGGTTTACCTTATTGGGATTCCACATTAAAATTGTGTTTAGTGTATTCTTGTTGTTATGTGTTTTTAAATGATAGATTTAAAAAGTGGTTGAAATAGTAAAAAATTAACAATACTAATTCACCCCCCCCCCCCCCCCCCCCCGCCCCCCCTGTCTCAGTATTGACCAATAAACTAACAATTGGTATCAGAGAGGGTTCCTTCAACACAGTTTAACCACCGGAAGGTAGATCCTTTATATAACCACCATGGATCAACAAGAAGGCTTGGCCACTAATAGACCTCCACTATTTACAGGAGAAAACTATGCATAATCGAGTGTAAGAATGAGGTGTCATCTGATGTCCCTGGGATGGAAGGTTTGGGAAGCAACTGAAAAAGAAAATAACATAGGAAACATATACTCTACAGACACACTTGAACTAGGTGAATATGAAGGCAATGGCAAATCCCTCAATGCAATCTTGAGTGGACTAACAAACACTGTGTTTACTAAGGTTATGCAATGCAGTTCTGCCAAACAAGCTTGGGATAAATTGAAGATTATTTATGAAGGAGCATCTAAGGTCAAAGAATCCAAACTGCAGACATATAAAAGTCAATTTGAAAGCCTCAAATGAGAGAATAAGAGAATATTGGGAAATGCCTTCTTTGTGTGGATGGGGTGGTTAATGTTATTAGAGGTCTTGTAGGAAAATTGAAAGAAATGGGAGTGGTAAGCAAGATACTAGGAACATTACCAATGATATATGACTCAAAGGTTTCCACCCTAGAGGAATGAGATGAACTTAAAATAGTGACAGTAGATGAGCTGCATGGAATTCTCACTGCTTATGAGATGAGAACTAGTCTAAATGAAACCTCAAAGAAAGAATCAACGTTTAAAGTCTCTTACAAAAATCAATAAGAGAATCTAGATGATAAGGAAGCCCTCTTTGTAATAAAACTTAAGAAAGGCACTGGGAAATAGAAAGGTAAGATACCTTTGAAATGTTTTAATCGTGGAAGGATTGGACATTTTCCCATAAGTGTTCTTACCCAAAACAAGAGGAGAGTGACCATGAAGAATATTGTTGTCATAAGGGTAAGAAAAAATTTAAAGAAAAAAGGAAGAACTTTTATTACAAGGAAGAAAGTGAAGATGAGGAGATGAGTGAAGATAATGAAATCGTTTTATTAGGAACAACAAACTCAGATGAGGAATCAAAAGTGGACATAGAAGTTGAATACATGGCTATTGTAGATGAAATTGAAAGATGTAGGAAAAGAAACAAAGTTTTGAAAGAGAAACTATCTAAATACCAAGAAGAGACAAATCATATTATTACTGATTTCAGAAACCAACTTCAAGAGGCTAATAAGAGTGATGAAGATCTAGTAATTCTTCTCAGGAAGAGAATTCAAGATTCTAAAAAAGTTGAGAAAGAAATTGCTTGACTTAGAGAAGGGGTTGATGAAAAATTCATCAAATCTAAGTTTAAAAACAACTCAAAGATTATGGATGACATTTTGAATAGTCAAAGATCATCCAGTGACAGATCTGGTTTAAGGTTCGTTAAAGAAAAGAAGCCAGAGAGTTTCGCACTCACTAATCAAAGAGGAAGCACAAAGAGCTATGTTGAAGTATTGAAGAGTCATGTTAAATGGGAAAAGTGCAAATGATATGCTTTATCTTTTCATGAAAAATACATAATTCATGAGGAGCTCAAGAGACAAGTAATAAGTAGAAATAAGAAAATCTTTCTGGGTCTTTTCTATTCCTATAATAAATTTGGTCATAAAGCCCTGAAATGAAAGGCTTATGAAAAATTTCATTAGTACAAGAAAGATGCAATCAAAAAGCCGAATGTAAGGAATCATAACTAGTTTGTACTTCTCCAAAGGTTTGATATAGAGTGTTACAAATGTAATAACTTTGGACACTTGGATAGGAATTGTAAATGTTAATGCGATGCTCTAGTAGAAGTTCAGAGACAGTGGAATAAAATGGCAGTTAGGAAACAGAGAGACCAAAGACCTCTTGTGGATAAAGAAAAATTTCATGGTTATTATCATTACTGTCATAAGTTTGGTCACAAGGTGGCTGACTGCAGATTCAAGGGAGAAAATCAAAGGATGAAAAAGGGAACAGGACACCAACGCAGAGCATGTGAAGGAAAACTAAATAGAACACCTCCTAAAAAGGTGTGGATGAAAGAATTAGAAGCTTCAGAAGAAACACAAATTTCAGTCATTAATGAAGTCTCTGTAGTTGATGTTGAGAATAATGAGGTCATAGATAAAAATGACACTCATCATGAGGGAAAGCTACTTAGTAATGTAGAAGAATACCCCAATGTATATAAGGATGAAAGAGATGAAGAAGGATGTAGTGATGACTGTGGGATCCTTTTCTCAAAAAAAGGTCTCTCATGAATTAAATAAAACCTTGAAAATAACATTAGAAGAGATCTTATACTCAGGGGGAGTTAAAGTCAGAAAATTCCAATTGGTATCTAAGAAAACACCCAATTGGTGTCTAATGTTGAAGTATATTGAAGGCTATGTTCTTCAAATATGATGGGTGATCAAGGTTGGTGTATGGATGACATAAGAGAAAGTATGAAGTAACGTGAGAACAAAAAAATGCGAGAGTCATGAAGACCATGATGTTTTCAATCAAATAGAAGATAAAGATGATTATGGTCACTTAGTATTTGAAGTTATGACAAAGAAAAATTGTTGATAGTAGAATAAAACTCAAGTCTAAAAGTAAGAAATCCATTCTATTGATAAGGTAGCGGGATGAGTTCAGCATTGACAAAGGAAAAGGTTGAGGTTATGAGTCTTTGTGTATGAGATAGTAAGACCATATAAAGTATGTAATAAACTAAAGTAATCTCTATGTTGAGGATCTAAAATTATGGGTCTCTGGACAGTTGATAATATATATCTAAAATCCAAAAGAATCTAGGAGTATATGCTAGGATTTTATATGAAGATCTAAATACATAGGATTAAGGAATTCTGCTAAATGCGGAAGCCACTTAACTTACAGGCAGAATAGACCATTAGATATGGAAGCAGGAACATAGTTTTTTTTTTATAGGGGGAAACATGTACCTTAGAACATGGAAGAGTGTTGAAAAATTTCGCGTGTAGACTCTGTCACAAAAATGTTGACAAAGGAGAAGAAGTACAGTGATAGGGGGAGTCCATGGATCTATTAGTTAAGCTATCATTCAAGAACAGGAAATGATTAAGATAAATGATAATACATTGGTTAAATAACCAAGTTCATTTAAAGGGGAGGTATGATTATAGGAGGAGTTGTCTGAAAGTAGAAAAACAGGAAATCCTATATCAAAATAAGTACAACATTGGCATAACAGGTTATCCTTTGTCATTGTTGTCAAAGGGGGAGAATGTTTAGAGGTTGCCATCAATGCCAAAGGGGGAGATTGTTGGAAAATTTGGGTTATAGTTGTCATTGATGTCAAAGGTGTTCACGAATGAAAAAGGAATAACCAGTGGATATGATGGCAGAACAAACTCAGTGAAAGAATAAGGTAGTAATGAGATGGCATGGCATAGTTAAGGATGTGGCATGACACATATCATGACATGGAATATGATGGTGTCCTCAAGATGATGTACTCAGTGAAAGACTAAGGTAGTGATGACATGGAACAATGATGAGGTGGCGTAGTTATCTGCATGAGATCCGATGAATGAGGATTAGTTTTTGTATAATCCGCAAAGACAGAATGTAGATCCACATTAGTTCTAGAATGGACGGCCAGGGAGCGAACCGCACTAGATCTGATGGTGAAGATCAAGTTTAAATAAGTTAGGCATAAAGTCCAAAGTTTCGTAAAAGATCAAGATAGACGGTCAAGCGTAAATCCGCAAAGAAATCAACGGTCCAGAAAAATGCAGAAACAAAGTTGAAGAAATCCAAAATAGGAAATTCTGATTCCACATCCTGCATCCTGCAATCCGCAATGCAGAAGCAAATTTGTGGAATAAAATTGAGGAAGTCTAAAATAGGAAAGTGTGATTCCGCATCTCGCAATCTAGAGAGATCGAACGGCTGAATTTAATTCCACTAAAACAGATCAAGGAAGCAGAATAATACTTGTGGAAAGGAGCTTGTAGAAAGGATCTTGCGGAAAGAATCTTGCAGAAAGGAGTTTGCAGAAACAAAAAAGCAGAAAGTTGACATCCCGCATCCCACATCCTGCAATCTAGATATCGACGGTCAATAAAACGCCCTACGAAGATCAATGGTGGGGAATCATTGATGAGGAAATCTTGGTGCAAAAAGGTGATTTTGAGGATAAAATCGATGGTTAGATCGAAGTTCCAGATTGACTTAGAGATAGGATCAATGACTCTAATTGGATCAGGAAGTTGATCATGCAGAAAGAATTTTGGCAGTGCAGAAGAACCTGCAAACATTGGACAGAGGTGCGGAAATGGTTTCGAAGCTGTGGAAACGATCTTTGAGGCGCAGGATCAATGGAAGAATGTGAAATGATGTTTTGAAAGGTGTGATCTTCAGATCCGAAAGGGCACAACAGTGAAAGGTATGTTTGTTCTGTTTGAAGAGATGCAACTATTGAAAGAAGCTTAAAAGGTGAGAAGTATTTAAGCGGTGGCATGGGTAAGAAGGCAAATGTCTCTGTAGTTCGAATTGCATGATCAGAATTAGAGACAAGTGGGTGTGACAGAATTCAGTGGGAGATAAATCGTGAGAAACACATCAAGGTGCCAGGGCAGCGCTAGGGCAGGAAACAGGGCTATAGGGGTTTGTTACCTCCTCTCAGTTGTAGCTGATAAAATAGGGGGTTGTAGCCTCCTTCCAAATGGCATCAGTAAATAGGGTGTTGTAGCATCCTTTCAGTTGTAGTTGATAAACCAGGGGGTTGTAGCCTCCTTCCAATTGGAATTAGTAAAGAAGGCATTGTAGCATCCTTTCAGTCGTAGCTGATAAACCAGGGGGTTGTAGCCTCCTTCCAATTGGTATTGGTAAATAGGGTGCAATACCATCATTGTCTGTAGGAGCATGAAAAACTATTTGTAAATAACAATTTTGCAGTAATAGGACGTATTGGTGGTTTACCCTATTGAACTTCTATGTTAAAATTGTGTTCAGTGTATTATTGTTGTTATGTGTTTTTAAATGATAGATTTAAAAAGTGGTTAAAATAGTAAAAAGTTAACAATATGGATTCACCCCCCTCTTAGTATTGACCAATAAACCAACAATTGCTATCAGAGCGGGTTCCTTCAACACAATTTAACCACTGGAAGGTATATCCTTTATATAAACACCATGGATCAACAAGAAGGCTTAGCCACTAACAGACCTCCACTATTTATAGGAGAAAACTATGCATACTAGAGTGTAAGAATGAGGTGCCATCTGATGTCCCTGGGATGGAAGGTTTGGGAAGCAACTGAGAAAGAACATAACATAGGAAACCTATACCCTACAGACACACTTGAACTAGGTGAATATGAAGGCAATGCCAAATCCCTAAATGCAATCTTGAGTGGACTAACAAACACTGTGTTTACTAAGGTTATGCAATGCACTTCTGCCAAACAAGCTTGGGATAAGTTGAAGATTATTTATGAAGGAGAATATAAGGTCAAAGAATGCAAACTACAAACATATAAAAGTCAATTTGAAATCCTTAAAATGAGAGAAGAAGAGAATATTGGGGAATACCTTCTTCGTCTGGTTGAGGTGGTTAATGCTATAAGAGGGATTGGAGGAAAATTGAAAGAAAGAGAAGTGATAAGAAAGATACTAAGAACATAACCAAAGAGATATGAGCCAAAGGTTTCCACCCTAGAGGAACGAGATGACCTTAAAACAGTGATAGTAGATGAGTTGCATGGAATTCTCACTGTGTATGAGATGAGAACTAAACTAAATGAAACCTCAAAGAAAGAAGCAATGTTTAAAGTCTCTTCCAAAAATCAATCAGAGAATCTAGATGATGAGGAAGCTGTATTTTTAAGAAAACTTAAGAAAGGCATTGGGAAATACAAAGCTAAGCTACCTTTGAGATGTTTTAACCGTGGAAGGATTGGACATTTTTCCCATAAGTGTTCCTACACAAAACAAGAGGAGAGTGACCATGAAGAATCTTGTTGTCATAAGCGTAAGAAGAAGTTTAAAGAAAAAATGAAGAACTTCTATTCAAAGGAAGAAAGCGAAGACAAGGAGATGAGTGAAGATAATGAAATCCTCTTTTTAGGAAAAACAAATTCATATGAGGAATCATAAGTGGACATAGAAGCTGAATACATGGTTGCTGTAGATGAAATTGAAATATGTAGGAAAAGAAACAAAGTTTTGAAAGATAAACTGTCAAAATACCAAGAAATGACAAATCAGATTATCATTGATTTGAGAAACCAACTTCAAGAGGCCAAGAAGAGTGAGGAAAATCTAGTAGTTCTTCTCAGGAAGATAATTCAAGATTCTGAAAAACTTGAGAAATACATTGCTCGACTTAGAGAAGGGGTTGATGGAAAATTCATCAAATCTAAGTTTAAAGACAACTCAAACATTTTGGATGACATTCTGAACAGTCAAATATCATCCAATGACAGATATAGTTTAGGGTTTGTTAAAGAAAAGAATCCAGAGAGTTTCCCACTCACTAATCAGAGAGGCAGCACACAGATCTATGCTGAAGTACTGAAGAGTCCTGTTAAAAGGAAAAAGTGCAAAGAATATGCTTTATCTTTTCATGAAAAATACAGAACTCATGAGGAGCTCAAGAGACAAGTAATAAATATAAATCAGAAAACATTTCTGGGTCATTGTTATTCCTGTAATAATTTTGGTCATAAAGCCCTGAAATGAAAGGCTTATGAAAAAGTTTATGATTACAAGAAGGATACAATTAAAAAACCAAAGGTAAGGAATCATAACTCATTTGGACTTCTCCAAAGGTTTGATATAGAGTGTTACAAATGTAATAAATTTGGACACTTGGCTAGGAATTGTAAATTGAAATGTGATGCTCCAGTAGAATTTCAGAGAGAGTGGAATAAAATGGAAGTTAGGAAATAGAGAGAACAAAGACCTCCTGTGGATGAAGAAAAATTTCATGGTTATTGTCATTACTATCATAAGTTTGGTCACAAGGTGGCTGACTGCAGAGTCAGGGGAGAAAATAAAAGGATGAAAAGGGAATGGGACACCAACATAGAGCATGGTGAAGGACAAGTAAATAGTACACCTCTTGAAAAGGTGTGGATGAAATAATTAGAAGCTTCAGGATAAACACAAATTTTAGTCATTAATGAAGTCTATGTAGTTGATGTTGAGAATAATGAGGTCATATACAAAAATGACACTCATCATGAGGGAAAGCTACTTAGTGATGTAGAAGAATACCCCAATGTAGATAAGGATGAAAAGAGATGAAGAAGGATGTGGTGATGACTATGGGATCCTTTTCTAAAACAAAAGTCTCTCGTGATTTAAAGAAAAACCTAAAAATAACATTAGAAGGGGTCTTCTACCCACGGGGAGTTAAAGTCAGAAAATTCCAATTGGTATATAAGAAAACACCCAATTGGTGTCTAATGTTGAAGTATATTGAAATATATCTTCTTCAAAGATGATGTGTGATCAAGGTTGGTGTATGGATGACATAAGAGAAAGTATGAAGTAACATGAGAACAACAAAATGTGAGAGTCAAGAAGACCATGATGTTTACAATCAAATAGAATATAAGGATGATTATGTTCACTTAGTATTTGAAGTCATGACAAATAAAAATTGTTGACAGTAGAAGAAAACTCAAGTCTAAAAATAAAAAAAATTCAGTCTATTGATAAGGTAGCGGGATGAGTTCATAATTGACAAAGGAAAAGGTTGAGGTTATGAGTCTTTTTGTCTGAGATAGTGAGACCAAAGAAACTATGTAATAAAATGAAGTAATCTCTATGTTTAGGATATGAATTTATGGGTCTCTAGACGGTTGATAATATAGATCTAAAATCCAAAAGAATCCAGCAGTATATTCCAAGCTTTTATATGAAGATCTAAATACATTGGCTTAAGGAATTCTGGTAAAAGCGGAAGCCAGTTAACTTACAGGAAGAATAGACCATTAGATATGGCAGCAGGAACATAGTTTTTTTTTTTAAGGGGGAAACATGTATCTTAGAACATGGAAGAGTGTTGAAAAATGCTGCGTGTAGACTCTGTCACAAAAATGTTGACAAAGGAGAAGAAGTACAGTGTTAAGGGGATTCCATGGATCTATTAGTTAAGCTATCATTCAATAACAGGAAATGATTAAGATAAATGATAATACATTGGTTAAATAACCAAGTTCATTTAAAGGGGAGGTATGATGACAGGAGGAGTTGTTAGAAAGTAGAAAAACGGGAAATCCTATATTAAAATATGTACAACATTGGCATAATAGGTTATCCTTTTTCATTGTTGTCAAAGGGTGAGAATATTTAGAGGTTTCCATCAATGCCAAAGGAGGATATTGTTGAAAAATTTGGGTTATAGTTGTCATTGATGTCAAAGGTGTTCGCGAGTGAAAAAGGAATAACCAGTGGGTATGATGGCAGGACAAACTCAGTGAAAGGCTAAGGTAGTAATGAGATGGCATGGCATAGTTAAGGATGTGGCATGACACATATGGAATATGATGGTGTCCTCATGATGATGTACTTAGTGAAAGAATAAGGTATTGATGACATGGAATGATGATGAGGTAGCATAGTTATCTACATGAGATCTGATGAATGAGGATCAATTTTTGTATAATCCGCAAAGATAGAATGCAGATCCACATTAGTTCTAGAATGGACAGTCAGGCAGCGATATGCACTAGATCTAATGGTGAAGATAAAGTTTACATAAATTAGGTGGAAAATCCAAATTTCCGCAAAATATCAAGATAGACATTCAGGGGTAAATCCGCAAGGAAATCACGGTCCAGGAAAATGCAGAAACAAAGTTGCGGAAGTCCAAAATAGGAAAGTGTGATTCTGCATCCTGCATCCCGAAATACGCAAAACGGAAACAAAGTTGCGGAAGAAAATTGCGAAAGTCCAAAATAGAAAAGTGTGATTCCCCGTCCTGCATCCTTAAATCTGGAGAAATCGGACGACTGAAGTTAGTTCCACTAAAACAGATCAACGGTGCGGAAGAAGAATTGCGGAAAGGAGCTTGCAGAAAAGATCTTGTGAAAATAAGCTTTCAAAAAGAAGCTTGTGTAAAGGAGTTTGTGGAAAGGAAAAATCAGACAATCGACATCGCACATCTCGCATCTCGCAATCTAGATATCGACGGTTGGGAAAATGCCCTACGAAGATCGACGGTGGGGAATCGTTGATGAAAAAATATTGGTGCGGAAAGGAGATTTTGAAGCGGAAATCGATGGTTAGATCAATGGTCCATATTGAATTAGAGATAGGACTAATGAATTTTATTGGATCAAGAAGTTGATCCTGCGGAAAGAAGTTTGGCAGTGTGGAAGCACTTGCAAACGTTGGACAAAGGTGCAAAAATGGTTTCGAAGCTGCAGAGACGATATCTAAGGTGCAAGATATTTGATATTTATCATTTAGGGATGTAGTCCTTGAATAGATATTTATAATGATGTATCATGTGCATCAAACGGAGGTAGTATTCCAGATTTATGACCCCGGTAAATTGATGTACCAAGTTACCCAACGGGGTCCACATTCTAGCGTTTCACTTCCTACGATTAGGTTTTTGGATGTGTAGGGTTTCCATTGTTTCTCAATAATATATAGGCCTTCGAGCCTCATTATAACAATTCATAGGCATGTAGTTGCCACTTCTCTTCACAAATATAAGCTACCAACACTCTAGCTAGTTTATTTCCACTCTGTATGTAAACAAGTTTCATTTCTTAGATTAATGAAATGAAGTGTTATTTCCGCTAGATATTTGTTTCTATGGTTATTTGTGTATTCTGTTGCGTTCCTGCATAAATATGGATCAATGTTATCAGAGAAATCTGGTCTTTCTCGATCCTTCTTTGCATGTCCCCAACGAAGGTGGGGTATAAAGAGTTAGGGCTCGATCTGGTTGAACCTTTGCAAGATCAGCCTTGCAAATCCTGACGGTTGCTCATGGGGGACGAAAAGAAAGACGAGGGCGCAGAATATCCTATCAAAATTTTGCTAGAGGAGGCCCTTGAAAAATAAAGGAATGTGATGATGGATAACTTCGCCCAGATCCTTCAACGACTTCCCATTGGCGGTGCATCTGCATCTAGTAGCCACTCTGGAGGCGCAACCCCTTTTAAGGTACAAGTAAACTTCGACATTCCCATATTTGATGGGAGAATAGATGCAGACACCATAGATAGATGGTTGAATCTATTAGAAGGATATTTCTCGGTTCATGACTTTTCTGATCGAGAAAAGATTACCTTTGCACTACTCAAATCCGCCCCCCATGTCAAGGACTGGTGGGAAACCTACTGTGAGAGAGAGGACGAGGAGGAACCCTCTTTGTTCTCGATCGTACCCACTTGGAATTCTTTCTGAGATGCCATAAATGGACAATACTATCCTGTGGGGAGCTATAAGGACAAGTACATATAATGGACTACGCTATGGTAGCAAAGAGATCAAGATGTGCATGAGCTGACGAATCTATTCCATACCCTGCGCACCAAGTTGGGTATCAAAGATTTAGAGAAACATTTGGTGCTGAAGTACTGCAGTTGTCTGCACAGATACATTCAAGAGGAAACAGAGTTCCTCGACATCTCCTCACTTGGTATGGCATACTGATATGCTGCCAAAATTGAGAAAAAATTCAAACCGAAAAAGTGAGACTTTGGATCTGCAAATCAGAAGCAAGAGAAAAGTGCCCCCAAACCACAAAACCAAGGACAAAGCCAAGGCATGGCAACTCAAGACAACTTTCTAAAGCCGCAAGAAAAGAGCAACACTGCGAAGCCGAAGAAGGAAGCGGGAACGTGGTGCGAGTTCCATAAGAGCCCCACTCACAACACAAGTGAGTGTCAGGCCAAGCAGTCACTAGTGACCGATATAAAGGCTTTCGAATCAGATGCATACTCGGACACTGAATCAAAACCCGAGAAGGGGAATGACAGAGGGAAGAATATTATCGATGCAGATCCCAACGCCATTGTTTCCACCACAAAGATCCAAAAGGAAGTGTTATAATTAGATCTTGTTCTTAGTTTATTTGTTCTTTTTGTCCTAATTTTCAACCGTTGGTTTAAAATGATTTTATATTTTATGTTGATTTTAAGAATTTTGGACAATCAATAATTTTGGTTGGATTTAATGCTTTTAATGGTTGAATTATTTCATTATTTTAGTTTTAAGGTTTGTCTTTTGGGCTTATTAGTTCATATGTACATATTTAAGCTTTCAAAAACTTATAATAAAAGTTTATTCCAAGTTTTTATTTATAATCTAACTCTCATTTTTTAGTCCTTTGTCAAATATTTTCACGAGGAGATTCCTGTAGCAGCTCTATTTTTCCTATTTTTGTCATTGTCATTGGGAGCATATTACGAGTAGATGGAAAAAATTCAAGAAACCCAAAAGAGGTTTTTGTCCAAAATAGACTCATTTACAAAAACCTCTCTCAGTTTTGCAACATCTATAATCATTTAAGAGATTCAAATTCATCTTTGTGGCCTATTTTCAGGGTTTGAATTATTTAATAATTTCCTCTTTTAGTCACAAATTTGCAGCACGTCTTTTGATCATTTGAAGAAGAATTTTGAAAAACAAAAAGAGTTTTTTTGTTCATAACATACTCATTTAAAACAACCTCTCTCAGTTTTTGCACAGGTGTATCGGATCGAGATATATGAAGGCTTATTTGAGACCAAAATTTCTAGAAATTCGCCAAATTTCCCCAAATCCGATTTGATATTTTTGGGTTAATTATCTTTAAAGATTTTGAGTTATCATGTAACTAATTGATGTAACTGTTTCAAATTTAGACCTAGAAGGTAGTTATGGAACTAATTTACTTTTGTAATGATAAAAAGAAGAGAAACATACAATTTTGAGGGGGGATTTTTCACTCAAGGAGAGGCTTTTGGAGCTTTGATTTCTCAAGCTAGCACTTATAACTCTTATGTAAGTGGATGACTATTATTGATTATATATAAACTGATAAGCCCTTTTACCTGTCATGCTTTTTCATTTCTGATCTGGTTGATTGCTCAATCTACAATTTCATTTCTTGTTTAAAGGTTTATTCATGTAAATGCTTGTAGCCTGTGGGTGGAATTAGTATTTCATGTGTAATGTTTATGGCTTATTGGGATGTGTTTGATCCCTAGTTTATCCAACTTGCATGATTCAGTCTGTATTAGCTTGTTGTTGTTTATTTTCTCCTTGATTGATGAAGTTTTCAACCAAAACCATAAACCAAAACCCTAAAAACCTGTTCTACTTAATTTTATTTTATGAGATTGTGTTGGCTTGTTCTTTAGTAGTCTGAGAACAATTTCTGGCACTAACATCTTTGGCACCGTTGCCGGGGATGAAACTGAAGTATATCTTTCCTGGGATATCATTATTCATTTGATTTTGAGAGGTGAAGAAAGTCAAAAAATCTTTTAGACTACAATTTTTCACAAGTGACTCCACGATTAAAGATTCCACTGCAAGGAGAATTTTGTTGACAAAAAAATGAATAAGCCAAATGGAAAGACTGGGTATCAGCTTGTTACTTTACTCCATGAGGTTTTGTTCTTATTCATTAGTTCTTTCCTATCTTTCCCATTGCATGTCAAAAGAATTATTTTTTGTTTTGTTTATTCCAATGATCATAAACCTTCAAGTACATATCCCTCTTTGGAAGAAGAAAATCTGCATTCTTCTTGTTTTATTGATGTTGATCCTATTCCTTCATGTGAAATACATGTGCAACATGATATACATATACCCATATCTCTTGAAGCTGATTATTATGGTCATCTTGTAGAGAATAAAGCTAATATATTATCTTCTACCATCATTGCTGAAACTTGCAAACATCTTGTTGAACCTCATTTTCAACTCACAGATTTTCAGTCTAGACTCAGACAGAAGATGTTTAAACCTCTTAGGGTTCCATATCTCTTACATCCTTACCCTTCCTACTTTGTTGAATATCTTCCCCATTTTACTGGAAAATACCATATTACAGCAGAGAAGCATTTAGAATCTTTTCATAATTTCATTGATAATTTTGAAATCATGCATGAGGATGTTGTCATGAGGTTATTTTCGAAATCCTTTGCTGGATATGCTGGGTTTTGGTTTCGAAATTTAAAAGCTGATTCAATTGGATCGTGGGAAGAGTTACATGATGTATTTTTGAAGGATTGGGGTAAGAATAAATCTTATGATCAATTTCTTTCCGAATTTTATAGTTTGAAACGAGAGAATGATGAGCCAATTAATAAATTTAATTGGAGGTTTCAAAGTTTTTATATCAGTATGCCTCCGGAAAAACTTGCTATGGTATATTATGTTATGGCTCAACATTCAGATCTTGTCTTTTTCCTATTCTAAAGGAAATCATCATCTTTAAGACAATTGTTTGAGAATGCAAAAGGAGTCGAGGAGAACATCCGAGCTTGCAAAATGCTTCGAGATCAGGCTCATGTTGAAGATATACAAGCTTATGAACAGGAAGAAGAATGTAGGTATCATTCAGATTTAAGACAGTTTTCTTCATCATTTTCAGATTTTCATATGAACAAGGATATAAATGATACTTGTGTTGATTCTTCATATCAGTTTGCTGACTTTTTCGATGATAATATTCTTTCAGTGGATTATAGTAGAAATTTCTTAGTTCTTGCTTTGCGATTATCATGTTATGAAGAAGAAGTTGTTGCTCTTCAACCTCTTACTATTGATATAAGAAATAAGTTGCCATTCTTGACTTATGGCTACTTTCAGAATTTTATTTGTTCAATTTTTGATCAAGGGTTTTATTTAAAGGTTGAGAAGCAGTTTGAAAAGCCCTTGGTTTCCATTCTTGATCCAAAGTTTAAAAAGAACAGCAATGGAGAGGAAGAGAATGCTTCACGTTATGATGAATATAATGAAGACATTGAAGTTTTAAATTAGAAATTTCATGATCCCGTGGCTTCTTGAATGGAGTTGTATTTTTCAAAGGTTTCTAATGCTCTAGATTTTGGCATACTTCCTATTTCCAATCATAAGTATCAGCTTCCTACAGACTCTTTATTGCATTGATCACATCTTTTGTGGGTTTTCTTAAATAGTAGCATGCATGGAATTATGATTCTCATTTAAATGGTTTCTTGGCTTCACTGGAAGTATGATTACACTTGATTGGGTTGTTTCCTCCGATTAGAAGTAGGAGTAAATAGAAAAATAAGCTTGCTATACGAGCATGTAGATTCTTTTCAGTATGCTGGTTTGTAGCAGTATTTTGTCATTTCAGAGGTATGTGTTCAGATTTTGAGAAAGTTGCAGAGATTTGGTAAATGACTCCATCACCCAATGAATAAGGCACAAGGTCTAGAGGTTCTTGAATCCTCACAAGGAGGACTTCATCCCGCAGCAAGAGCCAGATGTTATAACTAGATCTTGTTCTTAGTTCATATGTTC